>SNQJ01S0044558.1:65699-77349 GCA_010110895.2 Picea sitchensis | reverse complement strand
CTTTCCCGGTAAAACTTATTGTGTTATGTGTTATTGATATTTCACTTTGTGCTTATGTTTGTGATCGTGGTTTAAATTGCTTCCACAAAAGTAATAGTAGAAACAATTATGTATTTAACAAGTGGCGGAAATTGTTAGATCAGGAGAATCGCAAGAATACATTAATTTGTATTGAAATTTCTACAGGGAATAAGGGGCAGAAGGCAGGGCACCAATTTGATTACTTTGTAATAAAATGAAATCAAAATCGCCTTCACGATATTGCAAGGTTGGCAAAGCCAAACACAATGCAAGGTTTGGGCGAAATTTAAATAAATGAAATGACTTGAAAATGAATAACAACAATAACTAGCCACGCAAATTTTCCTGAGGGACAAATATGGGCAAAAAAAAAAAAACTTGGCAACCTCACAACAATGGCATAATGTGGAGGACAAGCCTACCAATTTTGTGACAAGGTGGGTGAAAGGAAATAACTTAAATGAAAAGAGCTACACTAGCCACACAACCTTCTTTTTGTGGGAGAAGTGGGGCAAACAAAAATAAGTAAAAATAGAAAATTAAAATCTAAACTAGCCTTCACAATTTTGCATGGATGGCAAAGCCAATCACTATGCAAGGTGTGGGAAAAATACTAAAGCTAAATTACAATATAAGATTTTGGAAATTAGAAATGAGAATGCAAGCCCAAGAGACTCTCTTGGGTTGCTTACAATGCTTTAGAAGGTAATAAAGGGAAAGGGGTTTGACACCAAAATTATTGGATTCTTCCGTGAGTCTTTTGGGGCCAAAAATGAGCAGCACCTCCTCTTAAACTGGCGAAAACCTACATAAAACAACAAGTTTTGCTTGCTGCAAAATGTTGCAAAAGGCTTGGAAATTGTTAATTTCTGTTAGTGCATAAAACATAAATTATAAGGTAAAAATATGAACATGAAAATGGATATTATATGACAATATTGGACAATAATAATGCTTGAAAGTAAGAGAATAGTGGTTGGAAATGATAACCGAAAATAATGAAATCCTTGGATGGTTGGAAAAGTGAATTTCCAGATCTGAAATCCACTCCCCCAAGCCGTTGGTGACCAACAATTAAATAAATTCCTGATACACAATAAAACAAGGAGGTGAGTGCATCTAAAAATCTTGCAAAATACTTTCCAAACCTCAATAGAAACAACCCACAAAACTAATAGCAATACTACTACCAATCCTTCCCAAGCAAAATACTTTGCTTGGGCCTCCAAGTTAGAACAATGTAAACAAGGAAATACAAAAATAGAATGCAAAGATATCACCTCAAAGAGAACACCATGTAAAAACACCAAGAATACTCCCAATGCACACAATAGATCCTCCAAAGCTTCTTTTATTATCCACAAAATGTTGTTGCAAACACTTGCAACAAGATTACAATAGAAGAGGATGGGAGGAAGCTTGGAGAAGGGGAGAAATTTGGGTAGCATAAAGTTGCACTGAAAATATATGAAGAAATGAGGAGGTGAGGCCTTTATTTTAAGGGAGGAAGAAAAGGTAGACCCCCCTTGCATGCTTTACAAGTGGCATCCATGCAAGAGGGGGCTCCACTCAAGGGGGGCGCACCATAGAGAGGAGGGGCACACTTTAGGAAAGTGATGTGAGGTTTTAGGAGGTGGGAACCTCTTTTCTAGTGTTCAAACACTTATTCATGGTCCAAGGGGGGTCCATCAAGGCGTGGGGACCTTCCCACCTATAGTTTCATCTTTTTACACCATCACATGAAGAGGGGGGTGCACTTCCCTTTAGGGAAACTCAAAAACTTAACAATAATTGAGATAGGGGGGTCCTTTCTCACTTTAGATTTTTTTCCTACTTAGGAATGACTTTATGAATCATTTCCCCCTCCTTTTCATGACTTTAGTCATTTTTACAAAATTTGGCTTTTTTACCTTAGCCAATTAAGTGTTGCCTTTTGACTGACTTGGACTCCTCATGGACATTGACCTAGCAAAACTTGTCCAATTGAGTTGAAACTTGGTCCAAGGGTATAGGGGTTCATAATCCATTTGATTTGAGTACCCACACCCCTATACAAAATCCCCAAGGACCAAATGTTTACATTCTACATCAAAAGTAATTAAAAATTCTCAATTTATGGAAATTTTAATTATTAAAAAATCCTATCAAAACTTAATGGAATTATGAAAGACTCTAGGAGATGTATAGCATGGTCATTTGAAACACTTATAAACATTATTCATCCATTTGTCTCAATCATTAGGACACCTTTCACCACTTTGGAGGATTATTTGAGTGAAAAACTCAAGGATAATTAAAATTGTCGGTAGGCAAGATTAATTACTTGAGGAAACAAAAACACTCGATGAAAGGAATTCCCTAATGATAAAGTCCTATGAAAATAACTAAAAACTGACCCATGCCTAACATATTACATTATTATCCCACACTGGGGGGTGGACATTCTGTGTACATAGAAAAATGGTTGGGTGCAGAATTGCCCTATTGAGCCAAAAGTCTTCAAACTTGTTGCACCACAAGGTACATATCTTCATGGTACATGACGTTGACCCCTAGTTGAAATAGGTGGTCAACATATGGTTCCACATGGGGACATATTTTCGATCTTTTTTGGAATGAGAGCATGCGAGAACCTCAGAATCTACAAAACATAGTGCTCACTAATACCCAACATAAGTACATGTGTAAAAAGAATAAACCATAAATAAATGAAATGACTATACAATGAACTATATACATAAATAAAATTGAAATAATCAAAGGAAAAAGGTTAGAGATACGTTACAAAGGGTGCCCCTTTGGACACCAGGTTGCTCATCATTTGAAAAATAGCTTGAGTTGTTTCCCATTCCTTGGAATATTCATGGGCTCACCATCCAAATGGTTGAGTTTGAAAGAATTAGGACCTATTATTTCCCAGATCATATATGGACCCAACCACAAACTGTCAAATTTCACATGCTTGCCTGGTTTTTCTTTTCCTTTACCCCATAACAACATTGTATCCCCAACTATGAAATCCCTCTACCTGGTTGATTTATCAAATGCCCTTTTAACCTTTTCCTGATTTATGCAATTCTGATCATAAGCCTTTCTTTTTTTTCATCTAAATCAATCATTTGATTAATCTTGTTCTGAACTGCATCCTTTCCTGTGGAAAAATCCTAAACTAAACCATATGTTGGAAGTTTAAGGTGTATTGGAAATATAACATCCAAACCATAGACTAAGTCAAATGGACTTTTCCCTGTTGCATCCTTCTTTGTTATTCTATCTTCCCATAATGCATATTTGATTTTACTATCCCATGACCTTTTGTTTTCCCCGACAATTTTCTTGACTATGGTCATTAGATTTTTATTACTTGATTCAGCTTGACCATTTCCTTGGGGATAATAATCCGATGCATGTGACAAGATAATTCCATATTTGAAACAGAAAGAGGACATCTCTGTTGAGCAAAAGGCTTTTGCATTATCTGTTACTGTCTTTGAAGGCACACCAAATCTGGTTATTATCTTGTCTTCAAGGAAATCCATGACAACCTTTTCAGTTGTTGATTTAGTAAGGATGGCTTCAACCCATTTAGTGAAGTAATTTGTAGCTGTTAAGACCCATGAATAACCATTACTTGAATTATCCTTAAATTTTCCTATGAAGTCTAAACCCCACTATTGAAAAGGTACTTCAACCACTATTGGTTGTAAAGGGAGGGAAACTAACTTATGTTTTCCAATGAAAAGATGAAAAGGATCACATTTTCTTACAAATTGATGGACATCTGAAAAAATGGTGGGCCAATAATACCCTGCTCTAAGGATTTTATGAGTTGTTGTTTTAGGTGCATAGTGGCCGCCACAAAATCCAACATGAAATTCATCTACTAGTTTATTGACTTCAATTTCATCAACACATCTAAGGATGATTCCATCAAGATTTATCCATCCTAGCCCATCTTTAGTGAGGACATACTTAGATGATTTTAACCTTAAATCTCTTTTCTTATGATCGACAAGATGGCTTGGGCATGTGAGGTTTTTAAGATAGAAATTTATATTTGCATACCATTCAAATTGTTCAAACCTTAATATGTTTGGGGAAAATTCAAGATTATCATTTTGACAAATCATACCCAAATCCCTTTCATTTGCTTCAGTCAACATTTTAGCTAGACCTTTCCCCTTGATTAATTTTGTGGATTTGATTTCTAAGTCATCCTCTCTAATTTTAGCAATCCATCTTCCCCTTGTACCTAACCCTTCTGACTAAGATAATACATCTTTAACTATTGAATTAGGAACATACCCAATTACTTTGGAGTATCTAATGAAGACTCTGAAATGTTTTAGGGACTTTACCAAAGCATATGCTTATTTTTCAACCATGGCGTATTTTAATTCTTCATTTTGCAAGGCCCTACTCATGTAATAAATGGGTTGATCTTGGCCTTGGTCATTTTTCTGAAGAAACACACCAACAATGGTATCTTTAAAGGCAAAGGAGAAAATTTGAAAGTCCTTGGAATAATCTGGACTTATGAAGACGAGAGCTTAAGATATGGTAGTTTTGATTTCTTTGAAATCTTTCTTGCTTTGATCATTCCATTCAAATTTAACATCTTTCTTAAGCAACTTATAGATTGGATTTACTATCTCTGCATTATTAGGAATGAATCTGTGAACAAATTTTTTTTTTCCTAGGAAGGATTGGAGAGATTTCTTTGATATAGGAAAAGGGACCTTTTCAATTGCTTCAACTCTTTATGGGTCTAACTTGACCCCATATTTGGAGATTATGTGGCCCAAAATTTTCCCTTATGTTACCCCAAAAACTGATTTGGCTAGATTTAAAGAAATTACAAACTCCCTACATCTTTCAAAAACCCATTTTAAATGACTAATGTGACTCTTCCCATCCTTTGAAAACATTGTTAAGTCATCCTGATAGATTTAAATGATATTTCCAATTAATCCTCTAAAGGCATAATCCATATCTCTTTGAAAATTAGCTCCAGCATTAGACAAGCCAAAAGGCATTCTTAGATATTCAAAGGTACCACATGGAGTAGTGAAGGCAGTTTTATGCATGTCCTCTTCCTTGACCCCGATCTACTTATAACCTGAAAATCCATCAAGCATTGAAATCATCCCGGAACCTATTACCCTTTGTAATCATGTTTCCATCTTGGGGAGGGGATAATTATCCTTTGTACACATAATGTTCAAGTTTCTGAAATCTACACATAGCCTGATTTGACCATTCTTCTTTCTAGCTACAACCAAATTTGAACACCAGGAAGAATGTCTAGTTTGGGCTATTATGCTGGATGCTAGCATTTTCTGCAACTCCTTTTGGACCAAAGGAGCTAACTTTGGGTTAATATGTCTCAACTTTTGTCTAAAGGGCTTAGATTCCTCCTTCAAAGGAATGACACGTTGAATTACATCCTCCCTATAGACCTTAATCTCATCATAGGTGAAAGCCAAAACATCCCTATACTCTCTTAGTAATTTAATCATTTATTTTCTTTCATCTGTAGGTATCCTTCTTCTGACCTTCACCATCCTAGGCTCTTCATCAGTTCCAATGTTGACCTCAAATAGATCAATTGGTTTTATACATGTTTCTTCCTTTGGTTTGTGACCATCTTTCCTATCAAATATTTTTTCCTATGCAACAAGGCCTCTAGGGACTGGGTTAATCTTATAATCATTTTCTGTATAATTGCATCCCTCTTCCTTTTCATTGACGTGGAATTCAGAAAATTCTTGTATGTGATTTAAAAACTTAATGACTTGCTTATCATCATCAAATATTTTCCAATGATCCATATTATCCAGAACTGAAGGCCTAAATATGACTTATATCACAATGTTTTCTTTAATCAAATATTGGGAGAGTTGAAGAGTCGAAGCAACTACAACTAGTCCATCTACTTTAAAGTTCTGATCTCTAGGAATAACAATAAGGTTTAAGGCATCAAGACTTTCCATGGAGTCCCATATTGCATTCCTATACTTTTTTAGCCTTTCAGATTTGCATGAAAATTTATTCTTAAGTTGATGGATGACCAGATCTGAATATCCCTTTATGTTCAAACATTTGACACCCATGTCCTTGCAAATCTCTAGACCAAGCAACAAAGCTTCATATTCAGCCATATTATTGGTAGAATCAAATTCCAATCTATATGCAAACTTAAATTCTTGACTAGATAGAGACTCAATGACTATTCCAACACCTTTCCTAGCTCTAGAAAATGCACCATCAAAATGCATGTACCATACCTCATTAACTCTTTCCTCTTTAGCTTCTTCCTCTATGGGCCCTAAAGAGTTAGACAAAATGGCATAGTTTCCAAGGCCATCTTCTTTATACTTTAATTCATTTCTGGGATTCTTTGGGTCTTGTACATGATACCTTCTTTCCAATTATCTGTTTAGTTTAAACATGGCCCCATCTGGAGTGGGAATGGTGGCATAAGTTAAGTCCATTTGTAGATCACCCCCCAAATATGTAGTTGTTTTTCTTGAAAGAAACATACCCCAACCATCTGGAACATCTATCAAAACTATATCCATTTCTATCATAATGTCTAGGAAGGAAACCAAGTGTACTTGTAAGCTCTTAATCAAACCATGCACCTTGATCATTTTACTATCCATGGCACAAATGTTATGGTAAGGCCTTGAAATCCTTAAATTTAATTGTTCCATCACTTTCTTAGTCATAACATTTGAACTTGCTCTAGAATCAAGCATGAAATTGTGAAGAAGATGGTTGTTAACAAGCAGAGAAAGGAAAAATGGTTGATTCTTTTCGTTTCTCCTATCCAAATTTTGCAAAATCACAGGTGCATCCTGGTAAGCTATTGTTGGTGGATTGTCAATATTGTTCAGTGGAGGATCTTCTATGGCTTTGAGTAGTTTCTCCCTTTGAGATGGAATCTTCATAATTTTTGCTATAGGGACCAACATTTTTGCACTATTCAACTATCCCCCCAAGTCAATATTTAATTATGTATTTGTAGGAATAATTGATTTAGGAGGGGAAGGAGGTACCTTAGGAACACTTGTTTGAGTCGTGTCTTGATTCTTAGTTCCATTTATTTGGTAAGCAAAGCCTCTATATCTAGCCAAATATGATACTTGCTTGGGAGTAGGCTTAGGACCAAAATTTTATGTTGCTTTATCCACTACATTATTCATGTAGTTTACATCCTCGCTATGCTCAATTAATTCCTTCCATTCATTCATTCCAACATTATACTTTCGACCACACATGTTAACTTGTTCATTTTATGATCTAGAGAACCCTTCTTCACCACAAATTTCAAGGAAGACTGGGCAAGTTGATTCTTCGTGAAATTCCCCACAAGGCCTACAATAAGGGATAACTTGATGATCAACCAAGTTAGTAGACTCAAAAGGATTTGGTGGCCTTTGCTCTTGAGGTGGAGGTATCTTTGGACATTTATCATTTGGCTTATGGTGAGGCCTACTAGATTGAGCCCTCTCCATGGCTATCAACCTATTTTGTACGACTGTAAGTTGATTATCATGGTTAATCTCTATTTGCTTTATTTGATTAGTCTGATTAACCTCCATTTTCTTAATTAATTGAGTGAATTCCTTGATTCCATCACTAGAAGACTCTTGACTTTCCACTTTATTCTTCTTCTCTTCCATGGGTTTGCAAGAAGTTCCCCTTGAAAAACCTGGCAAATTTGAATTCCTAGCATCTTGCATATTCTTCTCTATTTTGATAGCATACTTTTGTGAATCCTTTAGAGTTGTTGGCACTTTATCCCTCAACTAATATCTAATGTCTCCCTCAAAGGCTTCCATATAATGAATTAATATTGAGGCATCAGGAGGTCTAATAGTTTGAGGGAGGCTTTTAACTAAGTCATTAAATTTTTTGTTGAATTCCTCCATTGTTTCATTTTCCTTCTTTTGACTAGAGCTAAGGGCAGTCAATAAATGACGATTTTCCTTTTGATCACCCCATCTTTCATTGAAGGCTTTTTGGATTTATTCCAAGGTGCTAAATTTGTTATCATCCTATTCCATGAACCACTCTAAAACTCCCCCCTCTAGAGAATACACAAAAAGTTTCATCTTGACATCTTCATAGTTGTGACCACCACCATTTTAGGATGCACATGTTGAAATTCACGATGTGAGATCTGACACTAACAACATTGTTTCCCTGAAAAGTAGGCAATTTCTCAACATCTTTGTCAGTGACAAGATGAGGATAACCTTGCACATTAAAAAAATTACATGGACTCAATGGATCACCCATAATTGTTGTAGGATTAGTTGTTGTAGGATTAGGTGTTGTAGGATTATTATGTGAAAACAAGAGATGTATATCAGAGATTGGTTCTTCTCCAAGACTTTCAAGGAGTCTACTAGGAGCTAGTATGTTTATTCTCCTCCTATTAATTGTTTAATGTATATTAATTAATTAATTAACTCATTAAATATTTGGGTAATGAATTTAAGTTTAATAAATTTTAATTTATTAAAAGAAAACTTGACATATCGAAGGATGGAACCATTAAGGAGAAGGGGATAAGGTGGTTGGCATTGAATGGAGGGATAAGGTGGTTGGCATTGAATGGAGAGATAAGGTGGGTGAGTCTTAATGAAAGGAAGAGGCAGTGAATGGGGAAGGGGTTTATGAGAGGGAAAAACACTCGGGAGAATGGGACTTTTTTTTGGAGGGAGAATTATTTTCATATTAGGAGACGGTATTGGGGATTTTGATTTTTGGGGGGAGATAGGAAGACTATATTACTAGTTTTGGCTAGAGAAGCTTGTTGTAGGACCGATACAGGGGGCACCTATTGCTGGGATTTTTGGGCTTGGGGGCCAGGAATCCTTATGGAATCCTGGAGCTAGGGAGCTGGAGAGGCTCTGTTCCTAGCTAGCTGGGTGGTTAGACGGTTTTGGGCAGTGCATCAAGCAGAGCATCAGGAAGAGTTGCAGAACAGTGATAGCATCAGTTAGAGGTATGTATTTTCATTTTCCTGTTGTGTTATATAATTTATTATGATATGCTCATAAAATTTAATTAAGATGAATGGTTATATGTTGGTTATGAAATTTTGAAGATGTTAGGATAGCATTTCTCTAATTTAATTTATGTTTTATAAGGCTCTGTAGGAAGATGCCTTACACATGGTATCAGAGCCCGGTTTCAAAACTGAAACCTAGGCTTCACCACCCACAGCACTGGGATTTTGTCTTTATTCCAACATGATCTGCAACCCCTTCATCCGCAATCCAATTTGAGTTGTTACAACAATGGCAAGAATCTCAGTGAGGGGGAGTTCGTATATGCAGGACCAACCCACCATTCCCACAAACTAATACAAACTATTTGGAATAGGCGACTCTATAAGGCCATAGCTAGAAGCAGGACTGGTTCTAGATTTCACATTGCCCTCACCCCTGGTCACCAATTCCAACAAAATTACTTACAGACCCGAATCATTAATTCCCATTGTTTTACAAATTCTCCTTTTTCGTTTCAGTTTCCTTTGAAATTTTGGGACACGGACACAGATAATGAAAACCCAACAACAATCATAGAACAATAATGTTAAGAAAGCAAACCTGAACCACTTCCAAGGTCTTGGGAAGACTGGGATTAAATCTTATGCATTGCATAGAACATTAATAATTTGTTGGCTCTTAAATACAACTCTTCTAAAAGTTGGTTGTAGTCTCTTGTTTAAATCACCTTAAGCGGAGTTGCTTCCTGGCTTAACTAAATTGAGCGAAGCAAATACTGTAGAAACTCGGTTCATCCAAACATAAAATATGGACATCAGCGTAGATAATCATAATTTTGAAATCTCAATCTTTCAGTTACTTTTTACCATCCAACAATAAGGGCTCATTCTACACGATACTAAAGGTTAAAAATACTAGCCCTGCAAGGAACATAATGCAACAAGTCATGTTCATGGATTCAATACATCTTAGCCACTGTTTCCCGACCTGTGGCATCTCTAGTTGGCCAAGGGTTCAAACACCTGACCATCCAAACATGACCGACTTACGCAACAGGTTGCGCTCGGTTCATCTTAAATTTTCATTATAGACAATGGTCGCCATTGAGCGCAGTTGCTGCATAATTCACCTACATGATAAGGAGGACGCAAACCTGTAGGTACGAAATGGGTACTTGTTGAGAATCGAACTCATGACATTGGCTTTTGTACATGCCCACCTAGGTGGGGGTTTTGGGTCCAAGGATTCCATTAGTGGACTACGTTGAAAGAGGGTTGGGACGGCCACATGGAGAAAACAAAGCATTGAAGAGACTGAATTGAGAATTGAGATAATATTTTATTCTGGAAATGTATCATCCGACCAAAAAAAAACAACAAATAAAGACAATTTTAAAGTTGTTTCGGCATTAATTTGACGTCATTTTATATTTAGATTACATGATAATTTAATAGAATTTTATTCTATAATTGTTCGTCATCCTATTCAAGAATAACAACCATACCAAGAAGTAGGGCCTCTAAATTTGTCCATAGTCATTATAAATGAATCTACCTTAAAATACAGACCGCGTAAAATTAAATTATACAGGAATCTACCTTAAATAGACACCGTGTAAAGGCATGGAGGGCCTGGCAATTTGGCGGGGCCTTAGATGGGATATTCATTAAACGAATACATGAGTAACCCCATTGATCTGGTGTCCTATCGAGCCCTCGGCTTAGAGACCTGGAGATTGTCAAGGCACCTCCATTTTCCCTCCAAAAATGAGAAAACAACACCAAGCTTACACCCAAAGACCAAGAACCAAGCAACGAGGAGGAATCCCACCAAAAAAAAAAACATGTGCACAACGCATCAAGGAAAGAGCCCACGCACAGCCAAAGCTCGTGTAGACCACGACCCAAGCCGCAAGGGGCATCTTCTCAATGAATGTTAAAATCCGTCGACCACAACCCAAGCCACGAGGGGAAACTGCTGAACGAATTTTAAAAATCCAGTGACCACCACCGTTTTGCAAAATCACAGTCTATCAGCACCAAGATACAAGTGTTCCCGCCAAATCCACGAGTAAGCACCTACCACAAGTCATACACAAAGCACCAAAGCCAAGCGATCAAGCACCAAGCCACGGAAGAGGAGGTTGGCAAAGCAGGCTTAAGAGACTGACAAGCTTTCGGTAAATCGAAGGAGGAGCCCATGAGGGCATAGTGCAGCCCGCAGGCCATTGCCAAGCCACAAGGGAGGAGCCCGCAAGCAACCAAATGATAAACCACCAGGTCCAAGTGCACCTACACCAAACTCAACACGTTAAATGAGACAAGACCAAGCTTCCAGGGCCAAATCCATCAAGGGAGGAGCCTGCAGCCATTACCATAACTCTGCCACAGTTGCAGAGTGGGAGAAGCCCAGGCTGCACTTGCATAGTGAGAAAGGCGACAAATGATGGAGTGTTTAGGGTTTGGGGATAGAGAGTCGGAAGGGTGCGTGTAGGGTTTAGATAAGGAAGGCGATGGAGGAAGCGAGGGCGGGGCATGTGGGCCTCATGCACCCACGATGCCCGGCTTTATTTAAAAAAAAGATTATTATTAAAAATTATTTTT
>SNQJ01S0044558.1:32848-63917 GCA_010110895.2 Picea sitchensis | reverse complement strand
ATGGGGAATGGTCTAGGACAATCTCTCTTCTTGATGGTTAATCAAAAAGATTGGTCCACCTCGTCGAACAGACATTCTTTCGAGGATCACAGTTGTGAGAAGATTCGAAGAATGGTTTGTTTTAGAGGTTGGTGCAGGACAATCATTTCCTTTGGAAATGGTTCGGATAGTCATTCCTTAGGGTAGATTCATTCTCTCCAATTTGCACTTTGTTTAGTGCTAGAGGAATGGCCTAGGGTGGGGAATGGTCCAGGTTCAGCAATCAGGGACAAACATTCCTTAGGGCAGACTCATTCTTTCAAGGTTGCACTTTGTTTAGTGCCGGAGGAATGGTCCAGGGTGGGGAATGGTCCAGGCTCATAAATCAGGACATTTATTCTTCCTTGCTTGAGAAGAATAGTCCAGATAGCCCATCATTGATGTTCTACTCTGAGGGCAGATGCTCTTTTAGATCTCACAGATGTGAGTGAAAGAATGGCCCAGATGATTCAGTTTATATCATAACAATATTTTTTGTGCAGGTTGATATCAGATGATTGTTATGGAGACTACATGTCTCCAGACAGTAGAGATATGCTACTATGGTGGATATGTTCCACTGTTTGTGACTGTGCATCATGGTTTGAGTAGTTGTGTACTACTATGGATAAACACAGTTGTGTTCTGTCAGTTGACATTGTACCAGTTGTCATGGAGATTATCCAGTTGGATAATAATGATGATGCTCGTGATGCTACCAGTTGAATGGTCTGTTTGTGCTCAATACCATTATCAGTTATACCTCCCTAGCTAGGAGGGAGTGTTGATATTATGGTAGTTTCGGGAGGTATCAACTTCCATTGTGACCCTTTGACAAGATTAGAATATTTCATAAGCAAGAAAATAGGTTAATGTAACCCTAGAAGAGATGTCGGCTGAGTGAGATAATTAATATGAATTAATTAGTACCCAGAATGAGAAGTCAACCCAGGCAGCCTGCTAGAGCCAGTATAAATACATGGCACAATTCTCATTTGACACACACTTCTCAGAATTGCATAAAGGCTCTTGTGCGCACTGCAGTCTGGCAGTCTTGTGCGCAACTTCTGGAGAAGGTGTTGCCACCAGTTTTGGGTTCGACTCTCTTATCATCTTTGGTTGCTTCTTTCTTGGTGCATTATCCTTTCTTGGCTATTGGATTGCTACCAGAATTCTTCTCTTTGTCAAGGTCAAGGTGCTCAGAGGGTGGCTTCAGCCTATGGTTGGGTGACAATAGTGATATTGTCTATGGTAAAACAAGAACATTCTAACAATAAGTGCCTCTAAAAATCTTGCAAAACACTTTCCAAACCTCAATAGAAACAACCCACAAAACTAATAGAAAAACTACTACCAATCCTTCCCAAGCAAAATACTTTTCTTGGGCCTCCAAGTTAGAACAATGTAAACAAGGAAATACAAAAATAGAATGCAGTAATATCACCTCAAAGAGAACACCATGTAATGGCACCAAGAATACTCCCAATGCACACAAGAGATCCTCCAAATATTCTTTTATTATCCACAAAATGTTGTTGCAAATACTTGCAGCAGGATTATGATAGAAGAGAATGGGAGAGAGAAAGAAGAGAAGGGGAGAAATTTGGGAAGCATAAACTTGCACTGAAAATAGATGAAGAAATGAGGAGGGGAGGCCTTTATTTTAAGGGAGGAAGGAAAGGTAGACCCCCCTTGCATGATTTACAAGTGGCATCCATGCAAGAGGGGGCTCCACTCAAGTGGGGCGCACCATAGAGAGGAGGAGCTCACTTTAGGAAAGTGATGTGAGGTTTTAGGAGGTGGGAACATATTTTCTAGTGCTCAAACACTTAGTCATGGTCCAAGGTGTGGGGACATTCCCACCTATAGTTTCATCTTTTTACATCATCACATGAAGAGGGGAGGCGCACTTCCCCTTAGGAAAACTCAACAACTTAACAAGACTTGAGCTAGGGGGGTCCTTTCTCACTTTAAAATGTTTTTCTAACTTAGGAATGACTTTAGGAATCATTCCCCCCTCCTTTTCCATGACTTTCTAGTCATTTTTACAATATTTGGTTTTTTACCTTTGTCAATTAAATGTTTCCTTTTGACTAACTTGGACTCTTCATGGACATTGACCTAGAAAAATTTGTCCAATTGAGATGAAACTTGGTCCAAGGGTGTAGAGGGTCATAATCCATTTTATTTGAGTACCCACACCCATATACAAAATCCCCAAGGACCAATTTTTTACATTTTACATAAAAAATAATTAAAAATTCTCAATCTATGGAAATTTTAATTATTAAAAAATCCTATCAAAACTTAACGGAATTCCGCAAAACTCTAGGAGATGTCTAACATGGTCATTTACAACACTTCTAAGCCTTAGTCACCCATTGGTTTCGATCATTAGAATGTCTTTCACCACTTTGGAGGATTATTTGAGTGAAAAACTCAAGGATAATTAAAATTGTCGGTAGGCAAGATTAATTACCTGAGGAAAAAAAACACTCGATGAAAAGACTTCCCTAATGATAAAGTCATAGGCAACTAACTAAAAACTGACCCATGCTTAACATATTACATTATTGTCCCACGCAGGGGAGCAGACATTTTGTGTACATAGAAAAAGGGCTTGGGGCAGAATTTCCTTGCGGAGCCAAAAGTCTTCAAACTTGTTGCACCACAAGGTACATATCTTCATGGTACATGACGTTGACCCATAGTCGAAATAGGTGGTCAATGGGGAGGATAACAATCATGATACCCAACCACCCGAGCTATGAACACGAGACTTTTGACCCATACCTTTAACAAGTAATTCATGTAACAACTTAAGGTGCACATCCTTAAGTTGTCTTCCTTCCCAGTAGCAAAATCAATCTGTAGAAACTTGTTTATTACCTATATACACTCGTAAACAATTAAAAAAAATTGTTGATATCAAATTCCATTTTCATTTTTTTTAATAATTAAGTCATATTTATCCAATCCAATTCCATTTCCACATATTTTCCTACTTTATTATTTCCTTGGTTAGTGTCCAAAGTCGTGTCTATTAAAATTCATTTCCATTAAAAATATATATATATATATCACATTTCCATTTATTTTCCTACTTTGTTATTTCCCTACCTTGCCCTTTTACCTTCTATGTCATATTCCTAAACTTGAGTCATGTCTATTAAATTCCATTTCCATTTATTTTCTTTCTGCTTCGTAATCCTTTGGCTTGTGCATGAACATTTCCACATTTTCCACACCATAATCCATACATAACTTTGTTGCACGTTTCATTATCTGTAACCTCATTTAAATTCACTTAGAATATTAAGAATTTTATTAGAACATTAAAATAGAATAAAATTCTGAAGGAAAAAAGTCGTTGTACGTTTCATTTTCTGTAAGGATTTTATTAAATCATCAAAAACAAGTTGAAGAGGAAAAATGGTCATTTACTAATTAAACATGAGAATGAGAGGGTTGCCCATAAAAGAAGACACTCCAAAGGTATTCCCTCTTTGAAGTATCAAAAGCGTTCAATCTTTTTGAAAATTTAAAAGCTTAAATTGAGTTTATTTTATTATTTAAATTTTTTATATTATTTATTTAAAAATACAAAAATAAAATAGTAAGAATTTCAAATTTTCAAAATGTTAAAGTTTAATTTTTTTTAAAGTTAGACAATTATTTGAAACAACAAAATAAGAAAAGGGTGAGAAAAGTTTTGATATTCATAAGAGAAAATATTTAAATAAAAAATAAAATAATATTATAATGACAGAGACATATAATCATCTAAAAAAATTGACATAGAAAAATAGATCTTAAGAGAAAAAGGGCATTATAGATTATGGTGTGTTTAGGCTAAATCACTTTTATAAGAATGAAAGAATGATCACAAGATATGAACAATACAAATAAGAGATGGTGCATATATACACAACTCAACCATTGGGGTTTTTTCCCGTAGATGGATTATGAGCACACATTAATTAGGTCGACCTTAACTAAACCTAAATATAACACTGATGTCAAATTTGATTGAATATGAATCGTATACCATTATGAACATCCCCCCCTAGGCTAAACAAGAGGTCATGGAGAAAAATTAAGAATAGAAATGGGAGTGAGTTTATAAATACCCAACTTAGTATAATATTGGGCGTAGCCAAAAATGAAAATTACCCCTCTTTTCATAATCCCCACTTAATCTAGATAGGGGGACTCAAAGAGAAGACATCACATCACAAAAGTCATAATTCCCCTTATGTTGAACAAGGAGAGCATAAAAAATGCATTGCATAGTGTCCCCCTTGAACACCATATCTACTAGCACACCATCATGATTCCATGAAATAGTGAAGTTGGCCTCTAGCAAAGGTATAGAAGAAGAGACTTATGCAAGGTAGGATCCAAAGGAGTCATTAATAAGGTCCTTGTTATCAACATTTGTCTACCCAATCACTCATAGGAGGATAATAATATAAAAGAGAGAGATCCATTGAAACATGTTGAGAATCATCTATATGAAGGTGTAAAAAAGATCTTAGTGAACCATGAATAGTAACAACATAATAGATAACATCTATATTTTTCAATCCCCTTGTGAGTGGAAGGATCCTATAAACAATATAATGGAATATGGGCCCATATCCTTGATCCAAAAACTCTAAAATGTGAAACTAATGGAGTTATTTCTTGAACACCAGGAGGAAGGGGTTTCTCCATGTGCAATCATAAACCATTTCTCTAAAAAAAAGGCAGTTATTTGATATGCCCAAATATTATAAGTAACTCCATTTANAACATCTATATTTTTCAATCCCCTTATGAGTGGAAGGATCCTATAAACAATATAATGGAATATGGGCCCATATCCTTGAGCCAAAAACTCTAAAATGTGAAACTAATGGAGTTATTTCTTGAACACCAGGAGGAAGGGGTTTCTCCATGTGCAATCATAAACCATTTCTCTAAAAAAAAGGCAGTTATTTGATATGCCCAAATATTATAAGTAACTCCATTTAATTGAGAAAGAATCCACTCTACATCCACCGGGTTCAATAACAACATAAAGAAGAAGCCTTCTTATGAGAAAATGAACTATTTAGAAGTTCACCTTTATAGACCCAAGAGAAACAGAAGTATTAGCTTCATCCAAGAAAATAAATAAATTATTTAATGAATTATCTCTTGTTGCATACCAAATGAAGAAAGAGAATGTTAGCTTTGAAGGAGGGTTTAAAACCTAGGGAAAATCCTAGGAAACCTTAAAAGGAGATTATCCAAAACACTAGTTCTATGGCCCTTAGTCGATGCTACTAGCCAAAAAAAATTGGACCGGCATTTGACGTGAGCCTTTGAAGGAGGGTTTAAACCCTAGGAAGCCCTAAAAAATATGATATAAAACCTTGGTTTCACAGTCATAAAACTCAATGATACCAACAACCAAATAACCTCAGGTCAGCACAAGGAAAGCATTGTATTCATTAAATCGAACTCACTCAATATCAAGAAATCCTGAAAGTAACACTTGAAAAACATTCTTCCTTCAACCCAAAATAGATCTCTAGAACAACATCAAAATCCCTCAAAAGAGGTACCTAGACTAAACCAACAAGGAAATGCTCATGTTGGGCACTACAATCCTAGGATGAACAGGCAAAAGATCTCCAAAAATAAGCACATAAAACAAAGTCTCAAATGTTCGCAAATAAGGCACTCTTCTTTAGCCAATAATAACCCCATGAAAACATACCCAAAAAAAACTATAGGAACCCTTCTACATGTAAAGTCTAGTAAACATAATCAACCGAAAAGGAACTCTAACTAGGATTATAATTAAGGGAGGTTCACACCCATCCTAATACCATGTTGAGATTAACAAGAGAGAGAGGATCCAATGGAACCAACCAATGAACTCAAATTCTACAATAAAGAAAAGATAAAATGTGCTAGAGAGAGAAGTATAATAATCCAGAATGGTGCACTATATAGAAATAGAACCCAAGAACAAGAGATTACTATAGTTTATGGTGCTTATAGGATAAATTGTTCTTTATGTAAATAATGAAAGAGTGATCATAAGATATCAATATTGCAAATAAGAAGTAGTGTACATATACACAACTCAATGGGTAAGGTGCTTCTCCCTAGAGGGGTTATGAGCCTATGTTAACTAGGTCAACCTTAACCAGAATTAAATATAATAATGAAGCCAGACTTAATTAGACCTAAATATATTAATGAGATCAGTTTTAGCCGCAATTGAAGCTTATATAGTCTTTCACAAAAAAAAAAATCTTGAATAAAAGAGATTGTAGATAAAATAAAAATGGATGTTAACCTAGTTAGGAATTCTCATTTCTAACCCAACCTTATCATTATTTATTTAAAACACTATCCAAAAAAATAATGATTATTATCATTGTCCCATCAGAAATTTAATATTATTAAAATTGATTTAACAACAAATATGTGAAATAGAGAGTGTTTCTTTTAAAGAATTTAAAACTCAATTATTAATTTAAAATTCGTTGTTGATGAATACATCATTTTTTTCTTCTATCTATCAACAATTCTTACATTATTCTTAGGTTTTCATGGTGAAAATCTCCTAGAACCATTTCCATGAATCTTAAAAAAATTTAGTGAATGTTTTCTTAAAATATTCATTGTGTCGAGCATACACTATCTATCAAGAGATAAAAAGATAAAATGTTGTGTCACACTTATGGTGGAACCTCTCGACCTGCCTAAATGACCATGTGCTAGCCCTCGATGAGAAAATCTATCATTTCTTGGGAAACTTGAACCTTGATGGGAAAATAACAATATCCCATTTTCACTAACCCAACAAACTCCATGTGAATGTTTACCACCAATCTAAAAATAAAATGCATGGCAGTATGGCATAAAAGGAAAACAATAATGTTATATGGCATTAATTAGACTCCTTTATTAATGTGGATAATATATAATGATTTGTTGATTCTTTCGAGGCTTATCCACTCAATTATAAATCATCAAAAATGTAGAAATCTAGCAACAATTTATTAAGAGTGATTTATGACAAGAGTTAAATGAAGTACTCGAAATAAAAGTTAAAATAATTGATAAAAATATTGATTCTCTTATTCAAAGATTTAAATAACCAGATATGGATGTTTGAACCTCTTCTCCCGTTAACATTCATAAATAAGGCTAAATTGTTAAAAATAAAAATAAATGAAAATTAAGCTCTACAATGTACTACCTCCTCCTAGAATATGATAATGATATTCAACATGACCGAACATCAAATTCTTAATTCAATGACTCATGAAGACAAATTATTGAACAATAATAAGAAACATAATCGTCATAATTCTAACTTTTAATATATTGAAATATCGAAGACAAATTATTGAACAATAATAAGAAACATAATCGTCATAATTCTAACTTTTAATATATTGAAATATCAAAGGCTTACATAAACAATTATCTAACTTATCTTATCCATGGCAATAATAAATTCAAGCCAACACCATAATACTCCTAATATTCAAGGAATACTAAAACATGCTAATGTATTAGTTTATATCGATTGAAGGAATACTAAAATATGCTAATGTATTAGTTTATATCGATTTACATAGTAATAATAATTTCATATATTAAACCTTTTACCCTCAATTCGATATGAAAACATAAGTCATTAGAAATTCTCATGTCTTTTATTATGGAAAATGCTATAAAGTGAATTTTCATCACATGATTATTCTCTCTATAAAGTGAATTTTCATAACATGATTATTCTCTTAAAACTTTCATGTATGTGATTTTAATGAAAGGAGTCGATGTCATTCTAGTGCTAAATGGTTAGACGTGTTGGACTTATTTGTGATGATGATGTGATATTAAATTATCAAGTTTTATTTATATGAACAATGATACTATCTTCTTTGGAGAATGCCTCTCACCAACTTTAATTTGTCTTTGAAATAAAGAAAATATGGAAGATTTTTAAGAGAGTTTTATGTAATTCTCTTTCAACAATCAAAATTTATTCTAGATTCATTTCTCAAAAGTTTCACATTGAAGCATTTTAGAAGGAGATGACTTGTAATATATTTAATCTGTATTCATAATTATCATTGTTATCTAGTCTGATAGGCTAGCTCAAGTGGTTGAGTGCTTTGAACTTCATGTAGGGGGTCTTAGGATCAATCCTTCAGGTTGGTTACTTTTGTTGCATGCCTCATTCAATGTCTCTATCAAGTCAAGAATCATAATTAGCATTGATGGGTTTACATTGTGTCCCATCCATGAAATGCAGAGAAGTGCTCAAAATTTTCCCTGCAAAGTATTCCTTAACAAAAGAACCATTTCTATTATATATATTGTAATATAGTCAAGCACAACTATTATATGAATTGTGTGACCCATCACTTTGTATAAATAGCACTATGTCTAATTTCTGTTCACTTATATGTAGATCAATTAATTCATTATTTCATAAAATCTAATGTTTTGTGTAAACATGTCCCATTTGTTAAGGGTCACATTTCTTGTATTCCTTGTTAAAGGGGGACATTGGTATGCATACCCAATGCCCCCAATATCCTCACAAAAAGGGACACTATTCTCTGATCTCCAACCTATGGGGATGATCGAATGGAGCCAAAGCACCCCTGACCTCGTTGGATGTTTTGGTAGTACCGGAGGTTCTCATGGACAACTTTTTAGAGAAGAAAAAGATTCCAATATTTCAAAGGAAGACCATTGAATAGTTGAAGAACACCTCGTAAGAGAAGTCGACCCATAGGGAAAGAATAAAAGTGGAAATATAATTTCCTGGAAGAGAAGCCAATTCACAAAAATAATAAAGTAATGTTGAAGACTTTATAAGAGAAGTCAGTCCTGCTATCGCACGCTTGTGGTGTGGGAGAGGTTAGAATGTTTGAGTCGTTGGCTTGAAACCTACAGAACAGGAGAGCCTCCCCACCCAATCGTCACCACCCTCGGGATGGGGAGCTCTTTCTATTTAGGGAGGGCTAGTCCAAGGGAGACACCTTGCAAGGTAAATCAATAATGAAAGGCTAAAGGTAATGGACCAAAGTCAAGAAGTTCTCACGATTAAGCTGCCCAAATGAGATAGCGTCAAGGAGAAAGATCCATCTAAGATGGACCTCGCCATGGTGACAAGACACAAATAACTAGGAATGTATGTCAGTACAGGCACTCAAGATACAAATGACCATCTCTATCATATATGCGGAGCCAATGATCAAAATGCCATTGACGAAGTCAATGATGGTCTAACAAAGTCAAAGATTTGTATGACTTCACCAATAAATGCATAAAAGGACAAGAGTATCTAATGTTCACAATTTGATCTTTGTATCATATCATTAATATAGTCAAATTAGTTTCATTGATATTAATATGTTGTCACATTAATTCCATAATTATTTTCACATAGGTAGACGCCAAATGATCCAGTTAGTCAAAATAATGAAAGACAAAGAGCAAAACGTTTTGGCAAATAGACCCATGTAGATGCAATTATTAACTCAATGTTTATCAAAGGAGTCACCAATACAATGTTGCAAAGATAAACAAAGATCAGAGGGTGTGACGTCAGCCCTATAACCCTTTGCTTGATAGAAAGGTGCGTCTTCATATCTCTTCATAGTCATGGAGTTAATTTTGCTCTTTGTCGTTCAATTTGACAACAAAAACGGCCACTTGGCTAGCTAACCCTAGACCGCAGACAACAAAAACTTATATAGGTGATGTCACATGCTTAGATACCTTGTTTATACCAGCAAGAACGTTGTGACTTTTATCATCTATCTTGGTTGACATTGAGTTATTGATTGCATCCGGGGAGTCGATTTGATAAAACGTTGAGCTCTTTCATTTCTTCTTTCGACTTATTGATTAAGGTCGACGTCACACCTAAAGCAATAATATATAGTGACGCAGCTAACATTACATGTGTGAGCTAATTTTAGATATCTAGTTTTTGCATTGACATTTAATACAAGGATTGACATATAAACATCGAATGCTCTTATGCTCATCAAGAAGCGATATTAACTGCCTATTTTAGCTTTCATCACTGACTTCGCCATTGGCCAGTACTGATCATTTGTCTATATGCATTGAAGGATATTACCGATTTTATGAAGTACTAACCTACTGTAAGCACATATTCTAGTTTTCTTTGTCTGTCTCGCAAACAGTGCATCATCCATGGATATTTCTCCTTGACTATCTCATTTGGGCAAAAAATCTGTGAAAGGGAACTTCAAGGATGCGGGTCTACACCTTTAGCCCCTTCTATAACCTGCATTGCTTTAGGGACGCTCTGATTCAGTCTCCCTCCCAAATAGAAAGAGTCTCCCCACCGAGGGTGACAGTAAGGGGAGCTCCCCTGCCACGCCGTTTTCAAGCCCTCACTCAAGCCCTTTAGACCTTTCCTACAAAACCGCGATAACATTTTGGCGCCGCTGTCGGGAAACACTAAGTCAAAACTTCCTCAAAACGACAAAACTTTTCGGTAAAGCTTGCCTCATAGCCGTATCTTAAAATCTTACCTGGCGACTCAACTACCTTTCCCCCCTATTCTTTGGTAGTTTCAAGAAACTATCCGGGCTTAATTCCACTAATGACCAGGTCAACAATGACTTCACAATGGGACCCTGTGAGCTATGTAATCTTTAGATATGAGAAAACCTCGATATCCCGTGAAAGTGCCTCCTCGCATATGAGGATTTCCTCCCTCGTTTTGTCGGCATCAATGGAGAGGTCCCTAATCTCCATTGATAAGATTTTGGAAATTCTTGAACACTTCCCTATTGACGACCAGGCTGAAGATGTAGTCATGAACTTTTCTCTGCATCCCTGCATGGAGAGAGGCTGAAGACAGCGATAACCTCCAAATTACCAAAGACACCACTATGGAAATCCATTTGAAGAAATTTTTCTTGCAACCTGGACCATGAAAATAGAAGCTAAACAATCATTGTTGAAAGAGCTTAAGGGCATAAGACAAGTAGAGTCTCGAGATTGTTTCCTCAAAGTTTTTGGTTTTAAGTTCGAAAGATTACTTTGCCGTATTCCAAAGACATCGGGCCCCAGAGATACCTTGTTCACATCTATACTAATGGACTTCATGAACATTTGAGCTTCCTTCTAAATAAGAAGAACTAAAACACTTTCAGAGGCTCACAATATGGCCATCCAAATTGAAAAGAATCTCTCCTCACTGTAGAGCTAATGCCATGGACATTCTTTTCAACTTGACAAAACTGGTCTCCAATGCAAACTTTGTTGAAGATACACAGGAGAAAGGTGAACAAATGGTTGGCTAGCAAAATGAGAACGTAATTGAGGAGCAATTGTGGACACTGAAAAGAACTTGGAACAAGATGATGAAGTAAGTCTACAATCGCCCCTCCCACTGAGGGGAAGCTATGCAAGAACTTGTTTCTCCGTGGCAAAGAAAAATTAAAGATGAGGTTAGTTCTTTTTCCTTTTCAAAAATTTTGATGATGTTGTGTTGTTTCACGAAGGGGAAATGAAAGTCTTGGACAAAGTAGAAGTCCCTTGTCGCTTAATTTGAATATAAAGAAGCAGACCATGAGGATGAAGAAATGACACATGTCAAAACACCCAAGTCCTCTAGATACCCAAGACAAGAAGAAATAATGTGCTACCCCTCCCTTGCTAAAAGTTTTATGATGTTTTACCATGTAATGAAAGGGAAGAAGAGGATGAATCTTCAAATCCTACATATTATGATAATCGAAATGATATAGCTGATTTGGATGAGTCATACATGTTGGAAGACGTATGTGGGATGTAATCGGTCATGACCTAGATCCCATCTATCACACCGAGAATCATCTCCAGTTATTTCCCTTCCGGTTGTCACAGCAGGACACATTTCTATGACCAAGCAACAAGGAGATGAAGTTCTTTACTAGAAGCTTTCAAAAACACCAAGGATGACTTCTTAGTACCTTGTTTCTTTTCGACATTTTCTGCCCTTGAGATATGTTTGAGGAGTAACGCTTCTATACTTGAACCCTTTTTACTAAGATGATTGCCAACCACCGCTAGGCTCAGATTGTAATACAAGTAAGAACATTGTTTACCTAAAAGAAGTCTCTCATGACTTTTCACTCCAACAACCTGTTATTACTTTGCCTTGTTTCTCTGTATGTAGTTGGAAGTACCTTTCGTGTTGGAGCTCTCCTGGGAAAAACCCCTAGATTTCAAGGGGTTATTAGGTAATGCTATTGGCCGATCAATTCTTCAACCTCTCTGATGATTTGCTAGCTCACCGCTAAACTTTTGTCAATCCTTTCCTTAGGGTGTGAGGATGTCCTAGGTGACCACTCTACTGGCCCTTTGTGTCCCGCTTTCTCTGAACCTTGTAACTTTCATGACCCTTCGGATAGGATGGAGTGCTTTCCTCAGAGATGGACTTGGTGCGATTTTATCCCTCCCACCCACCATGAGTTAGACTTTGAGATTCCTGATGACATGACATGTATTCTAACTCATGATATGATCAATGTATCACCATTTTGGTTTATGATCAAGCAATGTGTATCGTGAGCTATCGATTGGCTACATTGGTTGTTTGACTCAACCTCGCAACATGTGGCCGCTAGGTAAGTACAGTAAGCGCTTTAATTTTGTATCACTTACATTTCTATGATTGCCTCAGCACATTTACTTAATTTATGTGTGCACATTTGTAATTATACTTTTACTGTGGCACAATTTCAATCACCTCTTGTCGCCGATGCCTTTGTTGAGTGTGAGCAGGTCACGTTCTGAAATTGTTAGGTTCTTACACGCTCGGCAGCTAGCGCATGTCCCCTGAAGTTGATTGCTTGTTATCCCCATATCTAGGGATAACTAGGGAGATCATGTCTCGAGGCCCACATGGTCCCAAGGCATGGAGTACGAGAGCGGGATTGACTTGAGCACGGCCCTCGAGGGCCCATCTTTCTTCTTTCTCAGCTAGCTTTGTCCCACTCAGCATAGCATCTACAAAATTCTCCATCACTACCTCCACTGGACTTGTATCAGAGGGTTCTTTGTCTAAGGGAGAGGTAATTGGTCCAAGGTATCATGGTATGTGTGTCATATTTGATCATTATAACCTTCTTATGTATGTGTCATTAGATCTCTTTCATTCTGTGATAACGCTTGGGCCTTACACTAATCTACTTGACCATTGGTTAGTAATTGATGGGGTGCTTAGCAAGTTGGTACTCATGAGTTTTTGGTTAGCCACCATAGTTTGGTGTAATCCATCACGTCTCAGCCCCACCATATTATCACTCTACATCTTAAAACCCCTGGGCCATCCATCCCATTCCCCTAGTTCAGCTTATTATTAGGATGACCATCCCAGGTACATTTGTCTTGTGGGAAGAAGGGCTAAAGGCCTGTGGGTAAAAGAAGTCAGGTAAAAGATTAAAACCATAGGAAATGAAAAACCTAGAGGAGCTTCACCTGTGGGATCCCGAGAAGGGCAAAATAAAACCTCTCGGAGAAACGGGACCCTAAGAAAATGATAAATAAATGCATACATAATCAGGTGAGGGATGGGAGGTCTCATCGCAGAGCTTCTACCGTCATTATGTTCATAGGTATTTAAAGGTATGACATTACCATCATCTAATCACCAAAACTGTGGTAGGACCTTGGTTGCATGAGGTGGAATGGGGTCTCATTATGAGCCAGCCCTCTCATTTCTAAGATACTAGTGGGTAACGCTGGCTGCCTTCCTCGGCCACTGCCAAGGCAAAGGTCCTCTGCCAAGGCTTGTAGTAAAATGCAAATAAAAGAAAGATAAGGCAATAAGGGCTTGGAAAAACGATCCATGACTGCAATACTGGCTTCCTACAAAGTGGCACCCATTGCATCTATTAAACTCTAGGTCCCATCTTACTATGACTAGAGATCCCTAAAGCCACATCACACCAATATACATGGTTTTAAATGGACCTTTGAGGAAACTCTTCCACCTTTGTGGGTATTGTTCAATAGGCCCCTCTCCTTTATTCTCCTAGTTTCTGTATAGTGGGGTCCTGTAATGTCTCTTTGAGTCTTAGAAGATTTGTTAGGGTGTTATGCATATATTTGATAATTTTAATGATGATATGTGATTTACATTCTATGATGTCTAGGGAATTCATGAGACCTCGGATGGCGTAGTCTTTGATGTGCAGACCATGCCCCACGCATGTGTACCCGCAGATCTGCGGCATTGGGGAGATGATTAGGTTCGGTCTCCATGTAATGTCAGATGGACGCTTGGATGGCAGAGGCAGGACAGGGTTTGTGATAAGCCACGATCTATGCCAAAACTTCTTGATGAGGGCGTCCCTCTTCAGGATGTTTTGGCATAGATCTATCCCATGGGGATCATCCCCTTGCATGAGACGCTTGACTCCATTGATCGGGATCACCACCTGTATCGGTCAGACACCTCTCGGAGCATAGGGAGGCATGTTGGCTTGTTTTGCATACTTATGGTGTCATAGGAGTTCCGTGGGGGCCACAACGTCTACAGGTGATGATGATTTAGGCTCCTAGTACAATCAATGTCTCCCCCAAAGGGGCTTGACGCCCTCATTTTATGCTCATTTCTTTGCATTTTAGCATGTAAGAGTGATAAATGATTAAGATATTATAATGTCAGCCCTTGTCTACCATTTTATTGACCTCGCTTTGTAATTTAAAGGTCAAAGTATCATATTAATAGAGGATGTTTTGCCCTCACTTAATCATAACATAACTTGGCTCTCATTTGAGAGATCATTTCTTAGTTTTTTGTTCTTGGTTTATCTTCTATTGGAGTGAGGCTAAACCTCCTTGGAAGGACTATTTCAAGAAAGTGGGTGCTTTATACCATTGGAAGGTTTACAACTAGGGAATGGTTAATGCTTCTTCATGAAATGCTCTTTTCTTCTCAAACTTCTATAAATGGTTGTAGATTAGCCATCTTGCATGCATTGTCATAATTTGCTTAATCTTAAACCTCTAGGGAGCCAACAACACACAAGTAGGTCAGGGTTTTATGTCCCCATAGTGTAAGCTTATAGCCATTTGATTTTGAGAAGGTCTAGCCCAGCCATAGCTACACCAGCCATCTCCTGTCTTGAGCTAGTTTTACATAAATTGAAGAAAGAAGGCCCCAGGCCCAATTGAATTTACACCTAGGGTTTGTTTCCTCGGGTTTTAGAAAGCCTGCCATAGCAACACTTTTCAGCCATAGGTTTATGCTCTTAAGCTAGCCATTTTGCCAAGGGAAGTCTTAAGGAAAGGAGGAAAGTTCTAGCTCAGTTTTAGCTACACTTTGTGTAACCTTCTTCTAGGGTTAGGTTGGTGGTTTAAGCATAGCAACACCATCAAACCCTAGCTCTTGTCTCTTGAGTTTAAGTCCTCCCTAAACCATTAGTCTCACTTCCAATTTGGACTCCATTAAACCTGGGCAGTACTAGTCTATGAATGATTTGGAAGCTTGTTATGCCTTAAACTCTCTTTCAAACTACTTTATTTGAAAACCCTAAACTAACCTAGCATCTAACCCTAGCGATTTGAACTAACCCTAGTCCGATAACGTTTGGCCCTAATTAAACTTTTTGCTTGGATAGAAAGGTACAACCCTGTTATCCCTTCATAGCCGCGGAGTTGAATTTGCTCTTTGTTGTCTAATTTGACAAAATCTGCCAATTTCTTGGCTAGCTAACCCTAGACCGCAGACAACAAACTATAGGTGACGCCACATGCTTAGATACCTTGTTTATACCTGCAACATTGTGATTCTCTTTATCATCTATCTTGGTTGACATTGAGTTATTAATGCAATGTAGTTTCCATTTACAAAACGTTGTGCCTTTGTCTCAATTCTATTGATTATACCGATGTCACACCGCCGCAGCCATCAATATATAGTGACGCAAAGAACATTACATGTGTGAGCTAATTGAGACATTATTGCATCGACATTTAATACAAGGATTGACATATAAACATTGAATGCTCTATGCTTTATCAAGAAGTGATATTAATCCTCGTTTATTTTTAGCCATCATCGACTTCGCCAATAATAGTACTGACTGCTGCTCATATGTATTGAAGGATATTGATTTTATGAAGTACTAACCCACCTAGCACATATTCTAGTTTTCTTTGTCTTGTCTCGCAGCAGTGCATCATCAAGGATATTTCTCCTTGACTATCTCTATTTAGGCAAAGAATTGCGGAAAGGGGAACTTCCTCGCGGACTTGGCTCCATACCCTTAGCCCTAACCCGTATTGTTTAGGGACGCCTCCTGACTAGCTCCTCTAATAAAAGAGCTCCCATCGAGGATGGGTGGGGAAGTTTTGTTACTTCTGCTTTCAATCCCCACTAAGTTTCCTTTAGACCTTTCCTACAAACCGTAAGCATAACAAGCCCCATAGGAAAATAATAAAGACCAGATGAGAAGTCAGTCTGTATTACGCCTTCAGATTAGCATAAACAAAAGTTGGATCATTTCATTTATATATGGACAATAATACCTCCAATGTGCACTAGACAACTAGCAGTTGCAATTTTGATAGTTTCACTATTTCCTCGGGTTCTTGGTTCACTTCAGAGTGCACCCTACTAGAAGCGATATTCGTGGTTCTAGTATTTCTCTTGGGTGCTACCTCTGGATGAGTTGTGCTAAGGTTGTGGTGTTGCCTAGTTTCGGCCTCTGTCGGCCGGTTGTATTTGCTAGCCAGTCTTGCTTCCAACTGCTCCATTTGTTAATGTTTATGCTATTAATATAGTTCTTTGTATTTCATTAGATAAAATCATCATAAGAACAAGATCACTAAGAAATGTTAATATCTACAAGAGATACAACATTTATCTGGAAACCCTCTAGGGGAAGAAACCCAAAAAAACTTCCTATCATAAATAGTTTATACAATGTTCAAGAGATAACCCAAACCAATAGCGTATAGTCCTCCCAAGAGATGCCACTCTTCTCCTCTAATCGGTAATTGTGCAGCGCAGCTCATAAGATAATGAGTAAGTGAGTTTTGTGTTAGAAGTGAGGCGCTTAGCCCTTATTTATACAAGACTGGCACGCGGTGAGAGGGTTTAACTCATGTGACGACCTTTCACTCTTTAGGTGGAAACCCAATTCCTTAATTGATCGGTCTTCAATAATAACTATTAAATGAATTTTATTCTTCCCCTTTAATTGTCCAAGGACCCAATCCGCAAAAGTGGATTCGGTCCTTATACAATTATTGACACGATTAATCCACAATGGGATTAATCCAATAATAAAATAACACACACAAGAATTTTTGCAAAGCATTATTTCAACACTCCCCCATATCAAGAAGGGTATTCTTCATCAAAGACGCTAGAGAGGTCTCAGATCATCAAGTATCCGGAGGACAAGATCACAATATCATCTCTCAAACATCGGCTAGCATATTTACGAGTCATCAAAGTTTTCTTCATCTGGTAACATCATCATTCTCGAAGAATGCTATCATCATATGCATCAACATGTATCAGAAAAATGATACCTATCACATCTAGGTCGGCATTTTCATCACAAGACTTCAAGACCGTCAATGTCGCTGGTTAAGTCAGTAGCTTCCAAAGGTCATCTACATCTTCGCTTTTACGCCTAACAACTAGGGCAAGGAACATCATCATCTCGCTACATCTAACAACTAGGTCAGGAAGCGAAATCACAACGCCATGCTTTACATCTAACAAATAGGTCCGGCATGACTCATCTTGCTTATGTCTAACAACGAGGGTTTCCAAGCAAGGAAATCATCAACATCTTGTTTTACATCTAACAACGAATGTAAGTTTAGAATCATCTTGTTTTACATCTAACAACTAGGTCGAAGCAAGGAATCACACAAGACTTGTTTTACATCTACCAACTAGGTCAAGCATGACTCATCTTGATTTTACGCTCAATGAAGAAGGTCAAGCAAGGATCACACGGACGTCATTCTTACTGCCTCATCACGAGGTCGTCGGTTGGCTGACTTCATCTTGATTTACTGCCTAACAACTAGGGTTAGAAGTAAGGATCGACGCCATGTTTCACGCTCTAACAGGTTAGAAGCATTACTCATCTTGCTTTATGTCTAACAACTAGGGTCGGTTAGGATCGCCACGTAGCCATGCTTTTACGCCTACCAAATAGGTCGTAAGCATGACTCTATCTTTTCTTTACTGCTCACCAAATAGGTCGTGGGCGCAAGGAATATATATACTCCTTTCAGGGAGGGTCCTTCCTTTTCTAATATACTGCTTATCTCAGTGTTCAAAATTTACACTAGATAGAGGCTTAGTCAACATGTCAACAACCTATTCATCCACATCAATGTACCGAGTTTCAAGTCTCCTCTCTCTGTACTCATGTTGGCGGTGATGAAATGATAGCATCTCTATGTGCTTCTACCTCGGCCATGGAACAAAGGATTCTCTGGCCATTTTAATGCAGCCTGATTGTCATTATAGAATCAGTAAATAGGCTTGTCAGCAACTTTTGAAGCTATATAGCTTCGCAATAGAAGAACATGCGGCAATGTACTCCGCCTACCGTGTATCGGTAGAATCGATTGTTTCCTACTTTTACAAGTAGATCATGGTTGATCCCAAACCAAAAATATCCTGAAGTGCTTTTTCTTTCTCAGCTAAACGCTTCCCGCTTCCAATAAGGAATCAGTATATCCACTCAATGAAGTCATGATCTCCATCATAAATGGACCATAATCCATTCTACCTTTAAGGTACCTCATCACATGTTTCATGTACCACCTGATGAACATGCTTTGGGCTCTACCGTAAACACTCGGTTTTCACCCAAAACGTATGTCCTGGTCTGGTTCATCAGTATCATCAACCATCCAATAATCATCATTCAGACAAAGGTGGCATCTATCAACTGGACGGGTATCGACCAACAATTTCTTTAGCTTTGCTTCCATGGAGTATTCATGGACTTGCATTCTAGCATGTCGAATCTCTTTAAGATTTTGACCGCGGTAATTCCCCGGTTAAGGAAGATTCTTTTCGGACTCTACTCATACCCCAATACCTAAGAAGTAATGCATTAGGCTGGTCTTTCATTTCCCAAATTTCAAGGGTAAGTCTTGGTTTACATCTGGCCGATGATTTTCTCCAGCTAAGAATGTCATCCAATGCATGCGAGTAATATTACCGCCCATTATCCACCATCTTGAAGTAGATATTTGAGTCTACTTTGCTCTTGGTAAACCCTAAGCTCATAAGAAACTCCTGCCTATATCGACCATACCAAGTTCTCGGGAGCTTACCAACCAGAGTAAGGCTTTCTTCAATCGACAAAAATGAGACTTCATGTCTTCAACCACAAATCCTTGAGATTGCTCTATAAACACTTCCTCTACGAGAAGACCATTTAGGAAAGTCATTAATGGCCCATCCGGGTGCCTTCCATTTCATCTCGTTAAGAGCTAAGTAATGGTTTTGATCATGTATATGGCTGTGGAGCTAATGTCCCTTCGTCCAATACTTCAAGTTCCACCAAATCTTGTTTATATTTCCTTACCACTTCCATGAGCATGTTTTATTTTTGAAGTTGTTTCATTTTGATGGTACCACATCCTTACTTTTGGTCCGGGAACTATTTCCATGGTCATTCTTTATTATGGATTGGTATTCCTCTGGCCATGGCATCCATTTCCATTCTCCTCCTCGATGGCTCCTTCAAAGCATGGGTTCTTCTATCATGATCAGACATCAAAGTCGTAACTGAGAATGGCTTGGTCTCTTTATTTGTCTCGGTGGTTCCTTCTCGAACACCATACTTCTCTCCATCTTCAATAAGATCTCTAGCCCAAGCAAAAAGGCTTTTATGGGAGAAGGTTGGCCTGAGGAGGTTCTTGAACTTCATATCATGATCTTCTCGTGGAGTCTCCTCATCAGAAGCTATGTATTCCTTTTAATGGGTTCAGTACTGGGAAACCTCACAGACATAGTCCGATTTCGTGTGTTCCTCTTCATATATACTTCTTCAAGCTTGAATCTTCTTGATTTCTTAAGTATTTCTTCTTCATCAAAGGCTTCATGTCCCCACGATATCAATGTGGCTATGACCAAGTATGTAGATTATGAAGGCCTCAGATACCTCATAGTATCCCACAAATATTCTCTTTCCAAGGTTCCAACTTGTTTCTTTTCTCAAGTAAATGGATAAACACCTAGAAATAAATATTTTGAGATGGTTTACCTTCGGATTCTTTCCAGCAGAGAATATTTCTTCATGGGTTTTGAACCCAAATGCACTATGAGATAATCTATTCTGAACATAAACAATCGTCATAGTTGTTCTCACTTACACATGAGGGAAGATCTTGATCGTGAATCATGGTCTTTACAACTTCCATAATCAAGCTCGCTCTTCCTTCTGACTGCCACTGTCTGATTTAATGATTGGCATTTATTTTGATGAGAAGATGATATTGTGCATACATACCCGCCAATGATGGCACTTGGCCACACACGTATGAATGGATAAATTCCAATGCTCCTTCTCGCTTTGCTGTCCCTCTTGGAAAGGGTTCTTGATGTTCTTTCCTTTGCGCATTATCCGTTAATTGCATGCCTTCCTCGAATGACCTTTGAGCTCAAAACCTCGTGACAGCCTTTGCATATGTATGGTAGTACTTTGTAGTTGATGTACACCTCTATGCCAAAGTTCTGCATGAGTTTTCATGCATGGGTCATAGTGCTTCAAGTGACCCTTCACTATATAAACCATCCCACTTTCATGACGCATTTCACTTGCCTCCTAGCCCACATAAGAACTTCTCCATCCATGAAACTCCCATGTCTCTTGTCTAAAGCTTATATGTAGAGTAAGTTCTTCTTTAGGTCTCTAGAAATAGAAAGTACGCCCTTCATCTTTATTGAGTTTTCTCAATCTAGTTTGTAGTTTGATTCTCCCTATTCCTTTGATTGTATATTGATAATCATCTCCAAGAGTTACTTCTCTCAGAAAACTTCTTTTCTCAACTACAAGAGAGAGTATTTTTCTTACCCACATATTTTGATGCCCACATCAATGAGCCATGTGTCCCGTGTGATACAGACTCAGAGAGATGAGATAAAGACATGAACTGTGAATCATCTCTCATAGGTGGTTCTTCATCTTCTACAATGTGAGCATGTTGCCTTTATGCTTCCTCTTGTACTCTCTGCCCTGAGCAATTATTTGCTCAGGTCCCATCTTATCACAATGATACAATTGTATGGATGAGAGATCTCACCCCTTGCATTGTCCTTTCTTCTTCCTAAATTTTTCAATGAGACTTTGTCATGAATTTGTTCGATGGTCAGATCTCTATGAGATTCCCCTTTGAAGCAGGGTTTCTTCCTTCCTCCTTTTGTAAAGGAGTAGCTAGGGTTTGACTACCTGCCCTTTCTAGTATTGCTTCACGGTTGGCTACCCTTTGTCTCTTCTTGGTGCATTCTTCCCATAGGCTCTCAAACCTGTAGTTTCTCCTTTCCCACATAACACTAGATGAAAAAATCCCAAGGTCTCATAGACCATTTAGGGCTATTACAAATTGCCTTCAAGCCATGGTGTCTCCAATCACTTTCAACCGTTCTTTTATTTCAGAGATTCGAGAGAAATATTCTAGAATCATTTCTCCTTCTTGCATCTTGGTATTCTTCAACTCAGTTCTTAGATTCATCTTCGAACATGTTCTTCCTTCATATAGTTTTCTAGAGAGTCAAACATCTCTTTCGTGATTTTCTGACGATACATATGGGATCAAGTGGTCTTTTGATTTTGAATTTGCAATGATTCTTTGAGAGCTCCTGATTGAGTCCTTCTGATGTTTCTCTTTCTCTACGGCATCTTCATGTTCCTCCACTTCTTCTTTTATAAATATTGATAGGTCATTCTCTCTAAGGATCAGACCGATCCTATACTCTGTGCATAGTTGTTTATGCCTCTAGCTGCTAACAAGTTTCTAGGCTTCAGCAGACATCTTGTACCATGGCAAACAAAAATAACCAAAAATTGAAAATGTCAAACCAAGTCAAATTTGTATTCATATCATGAGGTGTTTCATCAGGCGAGTAGCCCTCAGGTCCCTCTAATCTAAGAAAATCCAATTTTTTACCCCATCAACCTGATCCAGGATTGGATCGGTGCTTCTCACTGCACTGGGTACTTCGATACTTGTTTTCTAAGACTGGAAACTAGGGTTTCACTTTCCTAGAGATCCAACAACTGAAAAGGTGCACTCTAACTGCCAAAATGATCCTCGGCTGAGGGGCACGCCTTTCTATGTTTAGGGAGCGTAAAAGAGATAATTTTTCAAAACCCCAATTTGTAGGTACGCACTTGACGCTTTTCCTCTTGAAAATTGTGCTCTCTTTAGGGTTGGCTCTCAAACCATGTTAATGTTTATGCCATTATTATAGTTCTTTGCATTTAAATAGATAAGAGAATCATAAGAACAAGATCATTGAGAAATACACATTCACAAGAGACACAACATTTAATATCCTCTAGGAAACCCCTAGGGGAAGAAAACCCAAAGAAAACTTCCTTATCATAAGTAGAAGCTTATAATAATGTTCAAGAGATAACTCAAACCAATACATATATAGTCATCCCTAAGAGATTTACCTCTTATCCTCTCTCCAACTAGTAATTAAAGCTTGCCTCATAAGAGAATGAGCAAGAGTTGTGTGTGTTAGAAGTGAGATGCTAGCCTCTTATTTATATTAAGCTGGCACATGTGAAGAGGGTTTAACTGTAGGGCCGACTTCTCACTCAAGGTGGGTAAACCCACCTTTTAATTAATTCTCGATCTTCTGACAATTGCTAGCTCTAATTCTTGTCTCGCCTTTATAATTGTTCAAGGACCAACTAAAAGGGGATTTGGTCCTTATACAATTATTCTAATGGATTAATCCACAAATGGGATTAATCCCACAACAAAAATAACAACACACAAGAATTCTTCATACATTATGCCTCAACAACTACTTTTGTGGTGCCATCTTCCTCTAGTGATGTGCCTATCTTGCACCAATTATGTTGTTGCCTTGTTCACTCGCTACTGTTTGACAAGAAGAAGAGATAAGTATATTTTATCGAGGTTTCTTCATTGTTAGTTTCTCTTGCAAATAGATCTTGTTCATGGTTGTATTGGGAGATTAGAAAGATTCTCTCTAAGAAAAAGTTATTGGCTCTTCCCCGGAGTTTGTCTCTCTCTTGTGCATGTTTTAATCTATTGACATATTTCATTATATAGTTATTGAATGTTAAAAGAAGATCAAAATTCCATGGAAAATCTAATGATAACAAAATTTTATGAAAGTCTAACATGGTTTCCTCGAAAGGTACTCTTTCCAAAATAGTGTAACCACTGAAGGAAAATCGTGAGATTTGACACATTGAAAACAGATTTGTCACACATGCAATTCTTACACCGCAGCTTTTGTCAAGCTCACCACCGACTTATTGTAAAGTTGATTGGGACAAATTTTGGCATAGATCAGCTTGCCCTATCAAAGACCTATCAATGTGACTTTAGATTGACATTTGTCCAAGTTAACTTTGGGTTTTAGGCTTGTTGACATTTTCCTGACATTGACCTTTGATTCATATTTCTATCTTCTTGTTGTTGATGTGATGTCTCATATTAGAAGACAAAGATGGATAGTGCACTTGTACATAAGATGAGAGTGTTTGCAGGAGATGTACACTTGGTAAAAGGACATTTATCCAAGCAGTGATAGTAGATCCAAAGGGATCTTAGATATAATACACTCAAAGGAAGCCCAAGAGTTGGAGGAAGCAGTGATGATGTCTCCTATAGTATAAAACAACTCGAATGGGATAACAACAACTAGACTCCATGTTTTCATATCAAGGTTGATATTTTAAGTAAATGTTGTAACTGGGACAACAATATTTAGAGTTCTATTATTGTTGAGTATATTTGCTATCAAATGCTTAGTAACACTTGAATATTGTTGGTACGATGATCATTATGTAAATGTTCATTGTTTAGTACTAATGATATACTTATTTACAAGATGAAATTGATCTCTTCTAGGATATGTTCTTGGTTGTTGACCTTATCCCAGGCAGGTTATCTTGTTAAATTCCAAGGAGGTTACCATGGAGATGTCTTTGTTTTGTCTTGGGCAGGTCACCATGGAAGAATGATTGGTAACAACATTGGATAAGTGTTTTTTTTTTATTTTACTCTTTTTCTTGTTCCAGGCAAGTTAGCATAGAGGAATAATTGGCCACAACACTAGAAAAGTGTTGTTCTTGTTTCTTTATCTTGTATTTGTTATTTCTCTTGTTTCGGGCAGGTCACAGGTGATATCTCTGAGAAGGATCTATAGTGACAGTTGCAAGAGGCAACAAATTAGATGGAATCTAGCTGAGACATGGAGCAGACTATCCAGACATAGATTTGTGTACATGACCATACACATCCATGTAACGAAGGAGAAGAGGACAAAGTTAGAACCTTCTGGAAAGAAGGGCAATTTTACGAGATACAAAGTATCTCATATGGAGATTGAATGTGAGGAGCAGAAGGCTCCAAAGGATGACTGTACAGATCCCTCTAGTTTAGTTGATCACTCTTCATATCATCAGGAAGAGTCAGTAGAGCCAGAAGGGCCTACCTAGAAACATTGTAGTGACCAGGAAGAGACCAGCATAGTCCCATGGTACTTTACAGGATGTAAAGGGAATATAGTTATATGGAATTGATGATCCATATCATGAGGAGGAGAAGATGGCTCCACAAGTGGTGATGCAGGTGGCCCCACCAAGTACCATCTTAGAAGGAGCCAAAGTTCAAAAGGAGTCAGCCTTCCGGATCCAATAGGGAGGAGAAACCACCCAGTACAGTTCATATGAGATCAGACTTCAAAGGAAATCACCAGATGCAGAGGGAAAAAATGGCTCCAATATTATATAGACTCAGAAGGAGTCAAGTCCCAGAGGGAGCATACTAACTCAAAGTGAGCTTGATCTTAGAGAAATTCATTTGTCTTAGAGGAAGATACATTCATTCAGAAATATTTCCCCCTCAGATCTAGGTGACAGAGAGTCTCACATGGATGAGGACAGAGAGGAGCAAGAGGCTCCAAAAGATGGAGTGATGATTGACTCTACTCTTCAAGAACGTATTCCAAAAGAGAAAAATGAGACAGTAGAGCCCGAGATATTGGTAGATCCACCCAAATAAGTTATAGTTACCAAGAAGAAACCAAGATGGCTCCATAGCACTTTGCGCGAAGCTAAAGTACATGCGGTTCCCAGAGGATCTTTTAGAGAGAGCAAGAGACCACACAAGTTTTATGGCTATGTGGCGTTGATGAGGAAGATCATTGATTCAAAAACTTCCACTTATGAGGAAGATGCAAAGCAGCAAGTGTGGAAGAATTATATGATGATGTGTGGAAAGTGGTTCCGAGACTAAAAGGGAAGTTAGCAGTGACTTCCGAGTGGATCTACAAGATCAAGCATGATGCAGATGGTAGCATAGAGAAGTACAAAGCTAGATTTTTGGCTAGAGGATTCTCCTAGAAAGAGGGAGAATATTATGATGAGACATTGGCTCCAGTAGCCAGAAGAAGTGTACATAGAGCAGCCACAAGATACATGAGAAGGAGTCTCATGTCTACAAATTGAAGAAATCTTTGTACAGGCTTAAGAAGGCATGCAGTGCATGGTATGCCAGACAATTATTTGATTAGCTTGGAGTTTACCAAGAGTGATGCAGATCACAACCTTTACTACAAGGTTGAATGGTTACCCCTTGATATTGGGTACTATATGAGGATGACATGTTTCTTACAAGGGATGAGAAGCTCATAGACAGGTGCAAGAGAGAACTCACTTCAGAGTTCAAAATGAAGGATCTGGATCTGATGGGATTAGAAGTATGGCAGAGACCAAACGAGATCTTCCTTAGCCAAAGAAAGCATACAGTTGAGATCTTGTAGAGATTCAGGATGATGGACTGCAATTCCATGGCCACACCTATGGTTACGAATCTAAATCTTTTGAGTGATTCATCTTCATATTTGGTTGATCCCACGATGTACAGATAGTTGATTGGATCCTTGATGTACCTGGTTAGCACCAAGCCAGATATATGCTTTGCAAAGAACAAATTGATTCAGTACATGGTTGAGCCTAGACATGTACATTTGGTAGCAACAAAATATGTGTTGAGGTAGTTGCATGGTACGATTGGATATGGACTTAGATATGTCCCAGACGGTGAAGTAAAGTTGCAAGGATATACAAACTCTGACTGGGCAGGGAGTGCAGTGGACTAAAAAATCACATCAGGATGTTGCTTCAATTTGGGATCATGTATGATCTCATGGTTAAGAAGAAAACAGACATCAATGGCACTCAATACAATAGAGGTAGAGTATATAGCAACCAATGTTGCAAGTCGTGAAGCAATGTGGCTTTGGAAGTTTCTTGCATGGTTATTTGATCTAGATTTGGAGCCAAATTCAATATATTGTGATAATCAAAGTTGTTTGAAGCTTTCAGAAAATCCAGTCTTTCATGACAAGTCAAAGCATATAGAGATCAAATACCATTACATCTGAGACATGGTGCAGAGAGGAGAAGTGGAGCTCCAGTACATATCCACTAATGAGCAGACAACAAACATTCTCTCCAAGCCTCTGTCTAGAGTGAAGTATGATAACTTCAAAGAAAAGTTTGGCTTGGTGCAGAATGTCGACCCTCATTGAGAGGAACATGAGATGTTTCTCCTCCAGTGGGCTCTCCCTTTGGCCAAGGGTTTCCCAGATCAATCATGTGAAGTGATTGAGGGAGAAAAATGTATCTTGGTACAATTCTTTCCTACGCCATGTGAAGTGGCTAGGTGTGAATGGGACTTGTAGCATGGTCTTTCCTACGCCATGTGATGTGGCTAGGTGTGAATGGGACCATGGCATAGCCTTAGGACTATGGTAGTGGTCTTTCTTATACCATGTGAAGATGGATGGGTGTGATTGGGACTATTAGGAGAGGAGAAACATCATAGCATAATCATAAGACTATGGTAGCATAGTCATGAGACTATGGTGGTATTCTTGTACTACTGTATGCTTATAACGTAGTTGTGGAGAGTATGGTGGTAGTCTTGTACTACTGGATAGCATAGTCGTGGAGACTATGGAGGTAGTCTTTTACTACTGGATAATGTATTCATGAGACTATGGAGGTAGTATTGTACTATTGGATTCTCATAGCGTAGTTGTGAGACTATGGTAGTATTCTTGTACTATTGGATGCTCATAGCATAGTAATGAGACTATGGTGGTAGTCTTGGACTACTAGAAGAGAACATCATGGAAGAATACCTCCCTAGATAAGAGGGAGTGTTGATGTTTTGGTAGCAGCAGAAGATATTCCCTCCTGGACAACTTTTCTTAGAGAAGAAGAAGACTCCAAGATGTCAAAGGAAGACCATTGAACAGTTGAAGAACACCTTGGAAGAAAAGTCAGCCCAAGGGAAAAAGAATTAAGTGGAAATATAATTTCTAGGATGAGAAGTCCACCCACATAAATAATAAAGTAATATTGAATACCCCAGAAGAGAAGTTGGCCCCAGAGGAAAATAATAAATATCCAGACTAAGAAGTCGGCCCAGACAGGTGCCCAGATTAGTTTAAATACACGATGGATCATTTCATTTGTACATACACACAGTTCTCCTTCTGCAGTGCGCACTAGGAAGCTAGCAACTGCAGTTTTGACAGTTTTTCTATTTTTTGTTCTTTGGTTATCTTGGAGAGTGTGCCCCACTTGGGGAAGGATATTTTGGGTGGTTTCTCTTGTGCGCTACCTCTAGAAGAGTTGCGCTAAAGTTGTGTGATGTTTCCCAGTTTCTTCGTGTAAGTTTTCAATTGCAGCTGCTAGTTGTTGGTTGCAGTTGCARATTCCAGTTATTGGTTTCTAGTTGTGCCAGTTMTGTGGTGTGTTATCTTTCTCTAGTGATGTACCTATCTTGTGCCAGTTCTGTGGTGTTTCTCAGTTGTCTACCCTCGCTAGGGTTTGACAAGAAGAAGAGATAAGTATTTGTTATCAAGGTTTCTTCATTGTTGGTTTGCTCTTGTAAATAGAGCTTCTTCATGGTTGTATTGGGATATTAGAAATATTCTCTCTAAGAAAAGTTGGATGGGTTTTTCCCCGAGTTTGGGGTTCTACCAAGATAAATCTTTATGTCTTCTTGTGCTTGTTTATCTGTTACTTATATATTTCAGTATATGGTTATTGAAAGTTAAAATAATATCAAAATGCTATGATAAATATAATGCTAACAAAATTTTATGAAAATCTAACATGACCCCATCAAGGGATGTGAAAACATCACTTGTGGCTCCTCCATGCAACTCATTAAAAAAATGACTTTAAAAAAGACAAAGGGTAATCCCATAAGTATGGAAAATACTATATGAGTTCATGTAAGGGGTAAAACTAACATTTTCAATATATATTTTTAGTATAGTAGTAAATAATTGGAGGTAGGTGGCTTTACAATTATATCTAACTCAATTTTTTAATTATTAATACAAATTTGTGTGACAAACTAGTAAGATTTTCACTAGGGATTATGAGTAATAAATTAGTTTCCCACTATGGAATAGAGAAATAAAAAGAGGATGTGGTATATTTTAAAAATGGGGATAATCTTCAAAAATCCATAAAAGGACATGTTTTGAACATTTTTTATTAAGTGACCTCCCATGCAAAAATATCAGAACTTTTAAATTTGTATTTACACCTCAACTTACTTGTGAGTCTCACACTCAAGTCATCTACACAAGTATGGTTTTCAAACCCAAACACACAACAACCAAGAGGATCATTTTTCTACTACAGTGGGAAGTTTTAGCAAAGGAATATACCTTTTGCAAGATTTTACCGAAGGGTACTTCTACCAAAGGAAGCTCGTGGGAAAGGAGTACAAGCATTTATTTCGAGTGTTTTTTGTTTTTTTTCAGTGTAGCTTTTTTGCTATAAATTTCTAGTTTCAAACATCAACTACCAAAACACTAAACAAAATATGGCACATTCTCTTCAAACTTTTGAATCATTTAGTGAAGAAAATTAAATCCAAACCAATATTAGGAGGAGTGGCAGAAACAAGGTCAAGAATTGCAGGAAAAAATAATGGCCACCTAGAATTTGTTCTAAATTCACAAAGGAATGATTCAACCTGTTATCACACAATTTATACTTGCCCAAGCCAAAAGGCAAGTAGGCCTATATTGACACAACACAGAGGTAACCCTATCATTTTCACCCAAATAGGGTACCTCTTTCTCTTTAGGAGGAAAACCTCACTCCAAGGGAGACATCCCATGATCTAGTTGGTTGATGGAGGAGGATAAGACAAGGTAATACCACCCCTCTCTCTAGGTCACTCAAATGAATGAAGTCACTTGGAATGGTTAAGTCAAGGGGGTTAAGGGGAAATAAGGTGAATGATACCTACCCTTTACCAAAGAAATAACAAACTTTAACCAATGATATCAATGCTTTCATATAGTGACTTCAATATAAAAGTATGTTACCAAGCAAGTTTATGCATAAAAGAAAGATATGTAGCAATAGTAATAAATCCAGAAATTGCAACTTATAGGGACAATGTAATAAAAGATAAAGAACTTGCAATGATAGTACTTTTGTCGCTTACAATTTCTAGATTAATATAAGCCAGATAATGACTTTAGAAGGGTTGTCAAAGTACTTATAACAGCAGAAAAATAACAATTATGACAGCAGTAAACAACTTCAGAAAAGTACCTTGCTAAGGCAATTTAGTGGACACTTTTAGCATTTATTGATTGTGGCTTGCCTAGCACAAATTCTAGGTGGCTTATCAATCAGAAAATAAATCTAAGAGGCTGTCAAAAGTGATCGTAACAACAACGAAGCAAGAGTGATGACAACTGCAAGAAACCTTCAGAAATGCACTTTGTGAAGAGCAATTTAGGCACACTTTAACTCCAACTGATAGTACTTTGCTTCATGCAATTTTATGTGTTGGTTTAATTGACTTATAATCTAGATGAGTTGTTATATAGTGGTTGTAGCAGTGTTAGAAACAAAAACAAGTTAGTACCTTAAAACTAGGTTAGTAGGTTAGGTAAACTTGATAGAGATAGCAAGTGAAGTTGAGTGTAGTCTTGTCAAGAAATAGGATAAGAGGACTAGTGCCTTCAAGGGTAATGGAGTCAAGGTGGACGACTTGTTCTAAGGCTGTAAATCAATTTATGATAATGCACAAGTCTAAGAGGGAAAATGCATAGGAGAAGTAGTAACTTAAGTCCCCCTATGCATTGACCTCAAGAGATAAGATTCTTGGGTGCAGGCAATTCTAGGCCCTAGCACCTTTCTCTCCTTAGGCTTCTTATGGAGTAAAACTTATGCAAAGATAACTAAGTCAAAATCCTTAGAGTGCTAGCAATTTAGGGCTATAGGGTTTTACTAGTTACTAGATAGGTTTATGAACCAAGAGCCACTACCCTGGTTTGGTGACCAGATAGGTGGTAGTTTCATGCCTCTACAAGACCATGGTCATAATAGGTTGACTCGTGATGAGACTCCATAACCATCAACTAATACCTTGAATTTGAATATTATCTTATAGGTCCCCTTTTTGTACTAAGCTTTGCACTGCTTTCTCGGGGATCCCTGGGCAAAGTATCTCGAAGGTTTCAACATTAGCTTTTAACTCTTGCTAGCTACTTTTACCCTTTGGGCCTTTAGCCCCTTCTTCCCACGAGGTAAGGTACAACCCTTCCTAGTGTATCCAATCCCAATGCCCAAACAAGGATAGGGGAGATGTAACACACCCGACCCCTGAGTGGATTTCCTAGGGATAGGGAATTAAAATTTCGTTATCCTTAAGTGGTCAAATCCTTCATTCAGGGTCTCTATCACGTTCTGCTCATCCAGAG
>SNQJ01S0044558.1:15839-27684 GCA_010110895.2 Picea sitchensis | reverse complement strand
GCCAAGAGGCTTGCTCCAACTCTGGAACTGTGAGGTAACTCCCTGGGGAAAATACCTTCGAGGGTTAAACTTGAGCATATGGAAAATCAAGAAGAAGCATAAGTCCTCAAGAATATAAATAAATACACATCACTTGATCAGTCAATACAAAGGCCAATTCTTAAATGTATACATACATGCATTCATTCATTATTCCATTTCAAAGCACAAGCATGAAAACACTTATCAAAACTAGAAGACATGATGTGACTGTTGAAAGGGGTGCATGTTTCCACCCAACCATAGGCTCAATCACTCCTGACGGATTTACTACTGGCCACCCCCGAGCTAGGCCATGATGCTTTGAAATTCAATCTTTTCTTTCGGCTCAATGAACTTTAGGGACGAAGGTTACTCTCCTTCTTTTGGCTCAGTAATAAATAGGGACGAAGGTTACTCTCCTTCTCACGGGATCAGAACATGCTCTCTTTCAGTTCTTCCTCGAACCTGAGCTTAGTCTCTCTTCTCTGCCCTCTTCATAGGTCTTTCTCTACCCATCACGCCTTCCTCTCTTGCCTACCTCAACAAGATTGTGTGTAGCTCAAATACCCAGTCTGTGGTCAAGTCTGGAAGCCTTATAGATGGGCGGTCTTCCCGATCCCCTCATTAACTCTTGAGGAGGTCTTCCTACCTACCAATCTAACTGTAATTCATTCCCGGGTCAGAGGTTCGTTCTGATCCTGAGTAATTAAATCCAACAAAGTATTGGTCTGGTGCAGGTTAACACAACCATTCCCAGTCCCCTCCACCATCTCTTCCATAGCATTTGTGGTCTCTCTTAGCACACCCCCTTTCCAGCAGTCATGAAACACTTATCCATTTTCTAGTAAATAACAGAATTTACATTCATTGACCTTTTATACAAAGGTCCATCAAATCAAACATTCACACATATTGATTTTTCCATAGTCTCTTGGCCAATATAGTTATATTTACAAACTGGGGGAAACAAGGTGTTACAATTCCCTCCCCTCTTAAAAGGAACATCGTCCTCGATGTTCTATCTGTCAATATGCTTTGTATATATAGAAGTAAAATAAAATGGATGTGTATGTTTCACGACATCCTCCTTTTCCCACGTAGCCTCATCTAGGCCAAAGTGTTTCCATTGCACCTTGACCTATGAAATGGTTCAGTTCCCGAGTGAGGTTTCCTTCCTTTCTAGTATGCATTGAGGTTCTGGCAGGAATTCTCCCTCCGACTCCACCTAGATCACAAACCAGTCAATTATCTGATTAGAATCATGTACATATTTATTCAATAATGAAACACGAAAAACATTATGTGCCTTTACTATGGGAGGGAGTGTTATCCTATAGGCTACTGGTCCCACTCTATCTAAGACTTCAAAGGGTCCACAATAACAAGGTGCCAGCTTGGCACAAGCTCCCATTCTCAAGGAACTCTTCATGGGCCTAACTCTGAGATAGACATGGTCTCATGTCTTGAACTCTCTGGGAGTTCTCTTTCTGTCAACGTAACTCTTCTGTCTATCCTGAGCAATTTTCAGATTTTGCTTTATCTAAATCAGTTGTTGTTCCATTTCTTTCAGCATGTCGGTTTCGATTGTAATTCTATCCACTAGATTACTCTAGCTGATTGGAATCTTGCACTGTCTACCATAGAGGGCTTCAAAAGGGCTCATCTTCAGTGACTCTTGATAACCGTTGTTGTAGAAAAAATCTACCAATGGCAGGTAGTCTTCCCACTTCTTAGTCTGATGCATTACATGCATCCTTAACATGCCTTCTAATATCCGGTTTACTCTTTCTATCTGTCCATCAATTTGAGGGTAATAGGTTGTGCTAAACAATAATTTAGTCTCAAAAACAGCCATTAAGGACTTCCAAAAGATTGAAGTAAATTTTGTGTCTCTGTCAGATATAATCTCCCTAGGCATGCCATCCAGTCTAAATATCTCTTTCATGAAGATGTTGGCGATATCTATTGCCTTGCAAGTTGACTTGACAAGAACGAAGTGAGCAGAATTGCTCAATTTGTCCACCACTACCATGATGGTGTCGTTATGCTTGATTGATTTCATTCTGGAATTGGTAGGGGTTGTAGCAACCATGTTGGATGCCGATGTTTTGCCTTAACTTACTGGCATTATAGACACTTAGCTAAATAATCAACTATGTCCTTTTTCAATCCATGCCAATAGAATTGTTTTCTAGTGTCCGTAATCATTTTCTGATAACCTGGATGACCAGTATATGGTCTATTGTGTAGTTCGTCCATTATGAACCTCTTCAAGTCGTCACAACTTGGGATATACAATCTATTTTTGTAAGTCAACAGACCTTCACCTATCATCTGATAGCCTTCGTAATTTAGCCATGTGGGCTCTTGTTTTAGGTATGATGTCACGRTATTGAAGAATGCATATGTTTCATGTGCATTTCAAACTCTCTCCTTGACATCCATTTTACAGGTGCTCATTGTTKTCAGGTGAATCATTTTCACACTTCTACTAAGGGCATCGACCACCCTATTTTCTTTTCCTTTGATGTGTTTGATTTTGAAATCAAACTCACTAAGGAGAGCCATCCACCTAGCTTGCCTGGCATTGAGTTTTGGTTGATCAAACAAGTGCCTCAACCCACAATGGTCTGCCATAAGTACAAATCTCCTACCCAGGAGGTAATGCCTCCACATTTTTAAATCGTCCACTATGGAAGCCAACTCTAGATCATGGGTCACATAATTGATTTCATGCTCATTCAATTTTTTGGATTCGTAGAAAATTACACGCCCTTCTTTCATAAGGACTCCTCTGAGGCCTTCCTTACATGCATTTTTGCACACGAGGAAGTCGTTATCAAGGTATGCAATCTTCAGCACGGGTGCATGGGTTAGAAGGTATTTCCGTTTTTGAAATCTTTCCTCTCATTCTAATGTCCAAGTAAACTTAACCCCCTTTTTTCTGAAGGGCAGTGATTGGACAACCAATCATGGAAAATCCTTTTATAAACCTTATATAGTATCCCGATAAGCCCATAAAGGATCTGATATCAGATACATCCTTTGGGATGGGCCATTCCATGATAGATCTGATCTTGTCAGGGTCTATTGCCACTCCTTCTTTAGAAATAACATGGCCTAAGTAATGGACTTTCTTCTGGAAAAAGTCACATTTGCTAAACTTAGCATAGAGTTGATGCTCGCTTAATACTTGAAGTTCAAGTCGAAGATGTTCTTCATGCTCCTCTCTATTCTTGGAGTATATTAGGATACCATCAATGAAAACCAACACAAACATGTCTAGGAACTTGTTGAGTACATTATTCATCAAGCACATAAAAGTGGCATGGGCATTGGTTAATCCAAATGGCACCACCACAAATTCATAGTGACCATATCTGGTCCTGGAGGTTGTTTTGTGGATGTATTCATCCTTGATTCAAACTTGATGGTATCCAGACCTTAAGTCAATCTTTGAGAAAATGGAAGCACCCCCCAATTGGTCAAACAAGTCACCGATTCTTGGTAAGAGGTACTTGTTATTTATGGTTGTCTTATTGATTTGTCTATAATCTATGCACAGTCGGAGCGTGCCATCTTTCTTTTTCAAAAACAAGGTTGGTGCTCCCCATGGAGACACACTAGGTCAGATGTAGCCTTTGTCCATCATTTCCTTTAGCTGTAGCTTGAGCTCAACTAGCTCTGGTGTATTCATCCTATAGGGTGTCCAAGACACTGGCACTGCTCCTGGTGCAAGTTCTATGAAGAAGTCAATGTCTCTTCTCGGAGGTAGACCCGGTACCTCTTCTAGAAACACGTCTCTATACTCTCTTAATATGGGGTGGTCCTCTAGGTTTGGTTTTTCATTCTCAACAAATTCCAACACTTGTATTACATATAGAGAAAACCCCTTTCTGCAACACTTTATCATTTGAAGGGCTGATATTCGTCTCACTGAGACAGGATTCTGAATCACTTGGAGGTTTATTTTCCCCCCTTCTTCATTTTCACACTCTATGGTCTTATGGTAACAGTCCAACTTAGTTTTATAAGTGGCTAACCAGTCCATACCAATCAACAGGTCATAAGATCCTAGGGGAAGTATGTTAAGGGTCGCTTGGGTGGGAAATCCATCCATAATGAATTGTCAAGCTGGTATGACCTCTGCTACTTTTCTTTTGGTTCCAGTGGCTAGTTGTACCAACCATGTCTTAACATGTCTCATTGATTGCAATTTACACTTATCAATAGTCTGAGGGGATAAATAACTCAAATTAGAACCAGGGTCAATTAAAATAGAAACTAAATGGTTGGCGATCATACCTTCCATCTCCACCACTTAAGCTTGGTGGTCGTCTTGTTTATTATCCAAGGCTGCATAAATCTGTGGCATGCTCCTAACCACATCATTAACTGTGGTAGCTTCTTGGATGATGTAGACTCTCCTATTGTTCTGTTGTCTACATGGGAAATCCCTCAGCAGATGTTCTTCTCCACAACCCCAACATTTCAAGGGTTCTCTCTTTGGGTCGTCATTGTTTCCTGGAGTTGCTCTAAAAGGGTTTTTTCCACTATGGGAGGGGAAATTCAAACTGTTTCCATGATAAATCCTTCTCATGGGTCCCTTTCACATTCCTAAGGTCTTCCCACCAGATGGAAGCCTTTCCATTCAAGTTGAAGATGGTTATTGGAGCCTTCAAGTTTTCAGAGTAGTCATGAACTCTGAAGTACTTCTTTAAACTAAGTAGCCAAGCTTCCGCCTCTTCCCCTTTCTTAATATCTCCATCGAAAGAGGGTGGTTTGTCCTTCTTGAACTCTTCAGGCTCATGAATTTTGGAATTATTTTGCTTCTTTCCTTTCCTTTGAGAATGTGAGCTATTTTTGCTACTAGAAGATCCCTTAGAGTTGTCAGTTTCCTTTCCAGAGGATTCTCTCGATGAGTGCCCCCTACCTCCAGGTTGGGCCTTCCTCGAGGTACTCCTCCTAGTGTGGCCACTTATGGGACCACGTTTTTGTACCTCAGGTGGAATTTGACTTCTCCTTGAATGTCGTCGGTACACATGACTGGTTGTGGATCCATGTTGCAATTGTCATTGTATGTCGAATAAGATCTGCAACAATACTGCATTAATTTCTGTTTGTTTTTCTTTCTCTTTTATCAATATCTCGATGTCGGACTTGAAACTCTGTAATTCGGCGATGAGGCTCCTTACAGTTTCAGCCAGATTCGGAGGGGTCTCCACCACCCTCCTTTCGTCAAATTCTTTGTCTCTATTATGGGAGCCATCCCCCACTTCATGTCGCGTCATCATCCTTTATGCTTGTAATTTCCCGCTCTTTACTGACTTCTTGAGTGTTGATAAAACACTTGTTGTTAGCTAACAATTTATTAGTTTATGAACAACACATAGTTCATATTTCTTAAATACACACATAGAGTAGAAAGTTTTAATTCTTTTCTTCAGTAAAAGCTTAGCTATGTAAAGAGGTAAGGTAGGGTGTCACCCTTAAGAGTTCTTTAAACATGGTTTTTAAGAGACTCGTCCATGAGCCCAAGCAGGCCAAGTGTTGTAATCATGCTCTGATACCAATTTGTAGCACACCCGACCCCTGAGTGGCTTTCCTGGGGATGGGGCATCAAAATTATGTTCTCCTTAAGTGGTTGAATCCTTCATTCAGGGTCTCTATCACGTTCTTCTCGTCCAGAGCTTTCCAACCATGGTCTTCATGCTCAAAACCAAGCTCAGAACTAACAGATATACCTTTCTGAAGTTCTTTGGGTGTTCATTGGTTAAGGGCTAGGTGGCATCCACATGAATCCACTTCACACATATTGTCTCCGGGTTTCCTCATCCAAAGTGGAAGTCCATCCACCACTCGATCCCACAAGTGGACTCAATCTTCGTCTAACACGCAGGCCAGCAGGAGCTTCGGCGCTTCGACGTTGAACACCTCCTTACTGTCTACACATGAGATCTCTCGATGTCTCGAAGTCCCGTGAGCTTGCCACATGGTTCCGGCCTTCTGGCCTTTTGGTCTCTTTACAATGCTACACCCGAACCCTCTGGAGTCCTGAAGTCTCAGACTCCCGGAGTTTTGGTCACTTCACCAACTACTTTGGCTAGGCAGCTCATACCTAGAGCTGATACGTGGAAGAGGCCAGGGGTGACACATGTCACGTCCCAATGGGTTTATAGGGTGTGTGATACGCACGATTCTGGGTGACATGTGACACGTCAAACTTGGGTCCATGTCACCCTGGGTGACATCATTGTGCCATGTCACTCCGGACTTGCAGCCTTCTAACATTCCTCAGATATCACGGTCGAGATTTGGCCACGTAGATCCATGGATCTACGGCTCCTGTTACTTCAGGAATTCGACATTTGGGAGTTTTGCGATGCAAACTCCTCTTTTCTCCCAAAGTCGGACAATGTCGGGCTGACCACAGCCCAGATGTGACGGTTACGAAAATTTTTGAAGCGTCCTCGAATCGACGGAGGATTTTGGTGTCACAACACCCCTATCCTCCTGAAGTGGTCAACGTTGGGCTGACTACATCGTAAATCCAATGGCCAGGATAGGACTCGAAGGATCCCTAGATCTACAGTCCTAGTCACTTCATGAATTCGACCTTTGGGAGTTTTTGACATTACAACATCCATGTTCTCTCGAATCCTGACTTCGTCGTAGATCCAATGGCTAGGATAGGAACCGAAGGATCACAAAATCTATTGTCCTGGTCACTTTGTGAATTCAGCCTTCGAGAGTTTTTGACGTAACAACATCCATGTTCTCCCAAAGCGGTCAATGCCAGGATGACTTCATTGTAGATCCGATGGCTAGGATAGGAGCCGAAGGATCCTCAGATCTACGGTCCTAGTCACTTCACGAATTTGGTCTTCGAGGGTTTTGGCTTCACCGCCACTCCATTTTCCCGAAGCAGGACTTCGTCGAAGTACCCTTTGCGGGTCCCTTCTCCTGAATGATCGGATGGTAGGTGACGCTCCTAACGATCTCCCCTAAATATACAACTCTCTTTCACTTCGTAACTTCGACATTCGGGGAGTTTGATGCTATAGAATCTCCATTCTCCTAAAGTGGGACTTAGCTAAAGTACCATACGCGAAGCCTTCCACTAGACAATCGAATGGTCGAGAAGGAGCCCTAACGGACTCTCCATATCAACGAATCAAAACCTTTTGCGATTCTGACATTCGGGTATTTTTGACAGTTACAAAGTTTGACATCCCATGACTTCAAGCTCTCGAAGCTCCGAAGCCATCAAGAGCTAGCTCCTTTTGGACTTAGCGCAAGGTCCCTAGACTCTGGTCATATGGACCCTCTGGTGAATCTCAAGCTATAATTTCTACTCTTAGTCGAGATTTGGTTAAGGTTGTGGGTGCAAGCCTAAGGTCTCTTAGACTACGAGTTTGATGGAAGCGCCTTCCTAGCTCACATAACGTTAAGTTCTGAAACAGGGTGGGGAAATTTTTGTGGAATTACCAAGACGGTAGCAGGGCCAAGAGGCTTGCTCCGACTCTGGAACTGTGAGGTAACTCCCCCTTGGAAAATACCTTCGAGGGTTAAACTGGAGTATATGGAAAATCAAGCAGAAGCATAAGTCCTCAAGAAGATAAATACATACACATCACTTGATCAATCAATACAAAGGCCAATTCTTAAATGTATACATACATGCATTCGTTCATTATTCCATTTCAAAGCACAAGCATGAAAAAACTTATCGGAACCAAAAGACGTGATGTGATTGCTAAAAGGGGTGCTCGTTTCCACCCAACCATAGGCTCAATCACTCCTAATGGATTTACCATTGGCCACCCCCGAGCTAGGCCACGATTCTTTGAGATTCAATCTTTTCTTTAGGCTTAGAAAAATTTAGGGATGAAGGTTATTGTCCTTTTCCTAGCTCAGTAATAAATAGGGACGAAGGTTACTCTCCTTCTCCTGGGATTAGAACACGCTCACTTTCAGTTCTTCCTCGAACATGATATTAGTCTCTCTTCTATGCCCTCTTCACAGGTCTTTCTCTGCCCATCATGCCTTCCTCTCTTGCTTACCTCACCAAGATTGCATGTAGCCCGAATTCCTAGTCCGTGGTCAGATCTGGAAGCCTTACAGATGGGTGGTCTGCCCCATCCCCTCATTAACTCTTGAGGAGGTTTTCCCACCTACCAATATGACTGTAATTCATTCCTGGTTCAAAGGGTCGTTCTGATCCTGAGAAATTAAATCCAACAAAGTATTGGTCTGGTGGAGGTTAATGCAACCATTCCTGGTCCCCTCCACCATATCTTTCATAGAATTTGTCGTCTCTCTTAGCACATCCCCTTTCCAGCAATCATGCAACACTTATCCATTTTCTAGTAAATAATATAATTTACATTCATTGACCTTTTATACAAAGGTCCATCAAATCAAACATTCACACATATTGATTTTTCCATAGTCTCTTGGCCAATATAGTTATATTTACAAACTGGGGGAAACATGGTGTTACAGGAGATGAGAGGAATAAAGATGGAAAGTGGTAAGTATGGAGGGAATGGACGATGACCTTTCACAGACCCACCCATTGGAAACCCGTCCTAAAGATAAGTCAACTTACTAGGGAACCATGTCACCCTTCCAAGTATGAACGAGGAAAAGAGCATAATTTCTAAGAAAATGTCATGAAGTGAAGAAGGATTCAATACAACATATTCAAGTGCTTCAAAAATCAGAGTGATACATACCATGATACTCAGACTCATTACCTCATGGAGCAAGACTCATTTCTACTTTGGGACCAAGCTAGTGGGATGGATACTATTGTTGGTGATAGATGGAATGCACTAAAGAAAAGAGGGTCCCTTCAGAGCCATGCTATAGTCGCCTAGCTCTTGGTACTCCATGTCTAGGACCTCTGGGCCTTGAGACATGATATCCTTAGTTATCCCTAGGCTAGGGGATAACATCTAGCTCCAACTCGGGGACATGTGCTCACCGTAGAGCACATGAGAACCTCAACATATCTGGTATGACCTGTGCCTGCTAAATCTCAACAAAGGATATTAGTAATCCCTAGGGTGGTGATATCACCCCTTGTTCATATATGATATAATAAACCAATAAAAGCATATCTAGTCTAGCATATGATCATGAGAATAAATATATACATAATGAAACAAGACAATATGAAAATGCAACTACAACTATGCTAACATTATATGCAAATTATATATACAATGGATGCAAAATGCCTACCTATCATAACTTAACTGTACTTACCTGTGAAGTCAAGTCTCTGCCCCATGATGGGGTTTGAGGAGGCGTCCACTAAATGGTAATGGACGTTTTCTCCCTTCCAGTGTAGATAAATAGTAGGCATCATTGACTGACTTCATTATGATTCTGAAAGGTCCAGGCCAAAATTGTACATTCCCTTTAACATTGTTAGGCTCACCTTTCTTAGTGTCCCACATCCATTCTGTGTCTCCCTCTTGATATTCTTTTGCTTCAAACTTTCTTGTTCCCTATATCACCCTAGTGTATTGTCTTGAGGGAGGCGGGTGGGATTCAACTGTAAGGACTTCTTGTTGACTTGGTTTAATCAATACACTATTATTCCCTTTCTTTAGTAATTTTACAGAGCCAACTTCTTTGTCCTTATATTTATCTTAGAGTTGTTGATACTCTTGTTACTTTCACCATTGTATCTCATCAAAATCTTCCTCTGTAGTGAAAGGAAAATCCTCTGAAGAAAATAAAGGAAGGTTTTCCTTAATTGGCTCATGTGTTTCACTGATCTTAGTATCGTTGTCAATCTCTTATACATGGACCTTGACCATTGGCATATTTGGAAGGTGTGCAATCGTCCTATTTTTCATAGGCTCGTTTATATAAGTTAAATCCATCTCTAATGTACCACCCAACATCGCATCAAACTTCTTGGACAAGAGAATGCCCCATACATCAGGGACATCTACCACCACAACATCCATATGGATCACTCTCTTAGGGTATTTACCAAGGTGCACTTCAATGTTCTCTAATACCCCACGAGTAGGTATGGCCCTGGATTCAAAACCACACACATTTCTATAAGGTCTTGTATCCTTTAGGCCTAGTTTCTCCATGACTTTCAAAGACATCATGTTGGCACCTGCTCCCGAATCAAACATATAGTTGTTGAGACATTTGTTATTTACTAGCAATGACATAAAGAAGGGTGGGTGTCCATCATATTGAACCCTAAAATGGTCTGCTTGTAACATAATAAGAGGGTCTATTGGTTCATCCAACACATTGAAAAAAAATTCAAACCTTTCTTTCATGGATGGAACCTTGATACTTTCCTTCAACGAGACGGTTACATGCATTTTGGCCAATGCGCCTTCCAAGTCAAGATTTAAGTCAATCTTGTCAGACTTAGAAAAAGTTTTAGGAAGGAGTCTGTTCATAGGTGGAGGTTTTGGTTGTGAAGTTGCAGGCTTAGTAGAGGTAGGTTGGTTCATTCACTTTTTCCTAGTATGCACTTGGAATTCTTGTTTTTTCAACCTCTCTCTTGACTCTTGAACAAGGCTATTGATTACCTCCATCCTAGCTTTCCTAGTTGCTTCTTTTATTCCTTCTTCATGTTCTTCAGGTGTGATATTAAGGAAATATTGTGGCTCCTTAATGGTATGGTTGATAACATTGACTTGATCATGTTCACCATTATTCAGAGGGCATTCATGCTCCCAATGTGATTCTCTGCATTGAAAACACCACAGGTTCTTCTCAACCATGTTTGTGGGGGCTAAAGTGTTAGGGACCTCTTGATTGTTCTTGGGATTGAAACCTTGAACACCCCTTAGGAATTATCCCTTATAAGGAGGTCTAGGATCTTGTTGTTGGGCTCTTTCTAGGTTGACAATCCTATTCATCATTAACTCTTGGGTTTTTACCATGCCATCTATAGTCAATTTGATGGCACTTTTGTCACTTACAATTCCAAGATTTAAAACAAGTTAGTGAGTGACTTCAATGGGTTGTCAAAAATACTTGTAACAACAGTAAAATAATAATGATGAAAACAACAAAACCACTTCAAAAAAGTACTTAGTTTAGGCAATTAGACAAACACTTTAGTATATATTGATAGTAAATTTCCTAATACAAATGTTGGGTGGTTTTATGGATAGTTTAAGGGTTGTTAAGGGGATGCAATGATGGTTGTAACAGTAGTCACAACATCAGCAACAACCTTCAACAACTTCAGAGTTTTGCACTTAGAATAATAACAAAAGGAAGACTAGAGCCTTGGGATGATAGCACCTATGCTAGTGCAAATTTATGGGTTAGTTTTTAGAGGTTAGTATGTTGATTAGGGATGCAAAATAAGGTTGTAACAACAATTATAGCATAAGAAATATGGTTTTTAGTGTTAGTGAGAGTTTCAAGAAGATAGTTTGAAAGTTTGTTTTGATCTCATTCATCAACAAGAGTATAGAAATCACTGCCTTTTAGGGTTTTATGGAGTCAATAGTCGTAACAATATCACTTGGGAAATAAAATAATGATAATGGTTATCTAAGGGAAGAGGTAGATGCAAGAGGTGTTGGCACTTCAAGGCCTCAAACATCTAAATCTTTTAAGGGATGTTTTGCTAGAGAGTAGGCACTTCTAGGCCCTAGCGTACCTTCCTTCCTTAGATTTTTTGAAAGAAAATTAATTGGTGATTAGAGTGAGATTTACTAAAGAGCTAGCACTTTAGGGCTCTAATAATCACTCCCAAAAAATGTATAATTGGCAAGATCAAGCTAGTAGAAGGGTTATGGAGAGAAATAAGCCTTCGTTG
>SNQJ01S0044557.1:94346-120371 GCA_010110895.2 Picea sitchensis | reverse complement strand
GTCAAGGATGGAGTCCTTAAAACAATCTAGGCAGCATAACATTACATGAAATTCCTTGAGAAAATGAGGTTTCTTCATGGCTTTTTATAGCATTGCATTGGGTTATTGTGTAACTCCTTTGTAGTGTGAAAAAAGGCTCTTTAGGGATTTATTAGGTCTTTGACCAACCTACCATGTGGATTCAGCTCAGATTTGAGGGTCAAATCGGCTTGGGAGCTGATCCATAAGTGGTTGGGAGGTCGACCACTTCAATAAATGCACCGTTTAGCAGGTGCATGGATTTTTGCGATAACAACCATGCATTGTGCGCGTATGCGCGCATGGTACGTTTCTGTTCCGTGCATGTGCGCGCGCCCCCAACTTCTGTAAAGCGCTCTTCAATTTTTCACTACTTTGTATAGTTTTTGGCCTTTCTGGAATGCTGTGAAATTAATTCAGTGCCATGAATGACTTCATTAATGTTTGACGATGCTGAGTTCTTGTCGCCATGTGCGGACGAAATTTTAGTGATAACAACGGGCACTCCCCATTTTGAGAGCACTGTCAAGAAATATATTTCCTCTAACTCAATATCTAAGGTATGAGGACCCACTCTGAATACTTGATCCATTACATCCTACATTGTCATTATGCACTCAAGAAGCATCAATTCCTTCCACATATTTTAAACCTTGAATAACTTTAGCAGTCCACAGTTTCTCAATGTTGCGATGGTGTTTTGATATCGCAAGGTGGAAACATCATCAAACTCATGTTCTATTTATTTCTACTCCAAGATTGTCAAATTTCCCTACAAACAATCATTAAAATCCGTTAGTGAAATTTTCCATCCAAAACAGTCCTTCCTACTAAGCCATTTTTTTTTTTTTTTGCACCGGACGTGCCCTTTCAAGAGGGTATAGGGTGTCCTTCCTTCCCAAAGAATGTTGTAGAGGCATCCTGGGCACTCCCCACGACACTTTGATGGAGTGTCCCTATTTAGGGCGCATATAAATCTCTAGATCGACTAAAAACTCCACAAAAAATGCCATGAAATGCATAAAAAATACAATCAAAAGAAAGAGAATGAATATGCCACCAAACTGGGTCAGACAAGGAGTGAAATGATCAACCAGAGCTACCAAAATCACCACTTGAAAATTGATCATAAAAGGGGTAAATATCTCCAATTTCTCCACACACAACTTGGAAAGGTAAAAATGAATCCCTTTTACCCTTTTTAATCTTATTTAACTCATTCATTTTTACTTTGGTTAGATCATTTTGTATTACATGGATTATTTTCAAAATGTTTTTAATCAGATTTCTAAAATATTATCCATCTAGATATATTTTTACTATGAGGGCCTTATGAAGACTAATTTGCAGAATGATCTCGTTTTTCAATGAGCAATATTTTGACCTTTTCAAGCTCTTTAAAGGTTGAAAAGTCATCTTTCGATGTTTTTTTTACCCTGTTTTCGGTTTTGAAAGTATAACATACGAAAAAGGACCCCATTAGAGATTCCTTTAAGCTCTTTTTAGACTCCTTAAAATTGAAAATATTGTTGAGCGATCTTGTTGTCTTTCATGCTTGTTAAACTGAATTAGAAAGCATGTTTGTTGAGCGATAGTTGATAAATTTTTCGGTCTCATCAGACTACTTATGAAAAAGGAACACCTTGGCTGTCTTGGTTAGGAGATTTATCCTAGGTATTGTTTTATACTTTTTTCGGATTTGGGGGACTAAACTTACGAAAATGTTCAATTGGAGTCTTCTTTATGAATCTTTTCAGACTCTCTAAATATGAAAATACCATTGATTTTCCTTTCCTCGGGCTCGTAAAATTACACAGAGAAAGACCCATCTGGGATTGGGCATTTGTTATCCTCCTCAAGCCCATTAAAAAAAAAGAGGGACTCATCAATCATGATGGGGGAAAATTGGGAAGTGGGTCAAGTTCTTATATCTTAATGGCAGCTATTTTGTCGCCCTTAAACATGGCACTTGTCTCCACTTTGGGTTATTTGCTTGTCTCCACGTCATTCCAATCTTATGCGTCTTCATACTTTTTTGAAGAGAAACTTTGGTTGTCACCACATTTGATTTTGGTCCGTATGTTGCTAAGTCAATGTTTCCACATCATATGTCATGCCATCACATGTTCGAGGGAAGTCAACCTCTGCAGTGTCATTTACCGTCATCCTCATGACAGTTCACACTCATTTGATCCATCACTATTCTTCACTATCCTAATTTTTTTCATGTCGATGATGGGGGATACATCATGGACCTCCTTCGAAAAGTCTATTCCTTTCAAATTCAACACATCATCTGGGAATTAGACTTAGAAACCAGTTAGTACCTTGTGACCTACATGCCTCAATGGTAGGTTTCCTCACATTCAATAGTGGTTTTACATCATCGACCTCTGATTATATGATTCCATGAGTTTTCGACTTCATCTTATCCATTCACACTCGTTGGAGTGTACTAGGGGTACCTTGGGAATCATTGTCACCAATGGTTATTTCCATCGCACTTGTTAATGGTATACATTAATGACCGGTAATCAAGTGGTTTCCACCATATTCGACATCAACACATGTATTCACATGGATAGAATCGTACTAGTTTGGGATCGGGATGAATACCCTGAGAACTTTTTAGGCACCTACCAGTTTTATGTGCCTAACCTAGGTTGTGATGGAGAGAATTTTTATACATTGTTACATAGATCCACATTTCTTTTGTCCATAGCTATGTTTTTTTGTCATATTGTAGCTCCACTATGTACAATATCGTGGCTACAACTTCATCACATCATGGAGACATGGATCCACATTGTATGTTTGGTGGCCATATCCTTAGTCAATACCTTCATGGATCTGCAGTGTATTGGTCAACAACCATACCTTGTGTCCATTTTGTCTGAGCATGGGTATTCCTAGTTTGGGATGATATATGTATACTGATTAATGATTGCATGCATCTTTCGACAGGTTATCCTTCTTCAGTCCCTTGATGCACAAATTTTGCAAAGCGTTTCGACCATCATTTTCTCTTCTGACCTCATGCTTTGGGGGGAATCTTTTATAAACCATTTTTTCACACCTAGCCAAGTGTCACAAATGTCTTATTTCACTTTGTTAAGTTTCACAAGTATCACATCTCACTTTGTTAAGTTTCACAAGTGTCGCATCTCACTTTGTTAAGTTTCACAAGTGTTGCATCTCACTTTGCTAAGTGTCACAATTGTGACATCTCACCCCGTAAGTGTCCCAACTGCAATGGGGTGATTTCATGGCGTAAGTGTCATACTTTTATAAGTATTATGATCTTTAAACCATGTAAAAATCAGATGTCATGATCCCTAGTGAAGTTAGAGGAGATAAACCATCATTTGGAGGTTGAAAACCCACCTTTCTCCTGGTATTTCTAGCCTTGTTTGACCAAGGACACACCCCTGGTATTTCTAGAGGAGAGAAGGATTTGGTTTGTTTTGGTTGTTTCACCTGAGATATGGTTCAAACACCTTCCACTCTATGTTGGGAGAGGTCCATAACCATGTGGATAAATAAAATTTCAACCTCAAGCACCTAATCCTCAACCATACTCTCTAATTACCCTATTGGTTAAAACTCCCTAGTCCTATATAACCAGGGCCATTCATGGTGAAAGGGGGGGACCAGACTGAGCATCAAATTGGTGATATTGAGAAAAAATTAGGATGAGGATATTAAGAGAGTGAAACCTTTATTATTGAAAGAAAATATCCATAGGTGTGTATTCAAGGGATGAAGAGGAGGCTTGAAGGGGAAGAAACATATATTTGAGGTTGTATTTTCACGCTTCATGATTAATGAAACTTTCCTATTTATCTGAATTATATTGTTCATTTCTTGTTGTGTTTGCTCATGTTCAATATTTCATAAGTAGATTCACTATTATAAAAACAGGTAGTAGAAGGAGATAGCTAGTTTGATTCTTGCAGGTCATATTCAAGAGGGAGCTTTGGATTTGAGCTCAACCTTTGCGAAACGAGGACAAACTTTGGGAATAAGGTGAAAAATCCTTTCCCTTTCTCTCTCTTAACCTCTCATACAAGAACATAGAACACATAATGATGGGAATGTTAGGTACCATTTGTTACAACTGTCTCAACTAAAGGAAACCTAATTTAGGAGAGCTCAACCTGTACGCAGGGTGAGATTTCCCACAACACCTTGCAATGTCATGCCTTGCATTGCCTTATATTTCCATACCATGCCTTGCATTTCCTTTCCTTGCATTTCCCTACCTTGCATCAAAAATATACTTTCATTATGATATTCATAAAACTAATTGTTTGTAAAAATATAGTTATTTTCATTGTTTGAGAGAATTTGTTATCAAGTTAATTTAATAAAAAATCCATGGAATTCATGTATCATACCTTTTTTCTTGCCTAAAAAAAATAATACTTGTACTAAATGAATAATTTTAATACATAAAAATTATAATCAAAGGATTCATTAAGCATGTAATTCTACAACTTATTATCCCATCTATCTTAGATAACAATACTTGCATGAGAATTTCAATGTCATAACATAAGCTCTCTTTATTCAAATATCTAAGGTATATTTATAGTTGTGAAACATGGATTATCATAATTAATAGGATTTACCTAGACCTTGCCTTTCCTTTCCATGTCTATCTTTTCTTATCCTTGTCATGTCTTGCCTTGCCTTGCTTTTCCTTTCCTTGAATTTCCTTTCCTTTCCTTGCATTTCCATACCAACATATCCTTGAATGGCTTAAGGAGGGGAGTTGCAACTTGTGATAAAACTCAATTCAGGATTTAGATGGATGAACCATCAGTTGCATTGGATCTGGGGCATCAGGTTTCAGACAGTGGGGCTCCTCCACTATCATTTCGTTGACCGAAAAACCGTTTGTTGGAGGATATCCGACACTAAAGTTTTTCTCAATGAGGCGTAGTTCAATTTTTGAACAAGAGGTATATTTTCAAGAACATTGTGTTGAGAAATTGTGGGTAGCATGGTTTCATGGGCCTTGTCCAAATAGACTTTCATGAGCTTACAAAACTCCATTATGCTACTCGGTTTGGATTTTATGCCCCTGGACCAAATTGGTGACATGTCCTTGAATGACTTGCGGAGAGGAGTTGTAACTCGCGATAAAACTCAAAATAGGACTTGGATGGACAAACTGTCAGTTGCATTGGATCCGAAGCACCAGGTTTCAGCTAGTGGGGCCCCTCTGCTATAATTCCGTTGACTAGAAAACCGTTTGTTGGAAGATATCTGACACTAGGGTTTTTCTCAATGAGGCATAGTGCAATTTTTAAACAAGAGGTTGATTTTCAAGAACATTGTGTCGAGCGATTTTGGTTAGTGTGGTCGCATGGGCCTTGGCCAAACAGACTTGTGAGAGCTTACAAAACTTCGTTATGCTTCTTAGTTTGAATTTTATGCCCTTGGATCAAATTGGCGACATTTCCCTGAATGGCTTGAGGAGGCAAGTTACAACTCATGATAAAACTCAAAAGAGACTCAGATGGATGAACCACAAGTTACATTGGATTTAGAGCACCGATTTCCAGCTAGTGGGGCCCCTCCGCTATCATTCCATTGACCAAAAAGTTGTTTGTTGGAGGATATTCAACACTAGGGTTTTTCTCAATGAGCCATAGTGCAATTTATGAACAAGAAGTCAATTTTCAAGAATACCGTGTCGAGAAATTGTGGGTAGCATGGTCGCATGGGCCTTGCCAAACAAACTTGTGGGAGCTTACAAAACTCTGTTATGCTGTTTGGTTTGGATTTTATTCCCTTGGACCAATTTGGTGACATGTCATTGAATGGCTTAAGGAGGGGAGTTGCAACTCACGATAAAACTCAAACTAGGATTTGGATGGAAGAACTTTCAGTTGCATTGGATAAAGAGCACCAGGTTTCAGCTAGTGGCCCCCCTTCACTGTCATTTAGTTGACTAGAAAACCATTTTTTGGAGGATCTCTGGATCTAAGGTTTTGCTCAATGAGGCATAGTACAATTTTTGAACAAGAGGTCGATTTTCAAGAACACCGTGTCAAGCGATTATGGGTATCATGGGACTTGGCCAAAAAGACTTGCGAGAGCTTACAAAATTCTATCATGCTACTCGGTTTGGATTTTATGCCCCTCGACCAAATTGGAGACATGTCCTTGAATGGATTGAGGATTCAAGTTGAAACTCGTGATATAACTCAAGTCGATAATCAGATGGATGAGCCATCAGTTGCATTAGATATAGAGAAGTGGATTTCAGCTAATTGGGCCCCTCAGTTGTCATTTAATTGACCAAAAAATTGTTTGTTGGACGATCTCTGACACTAAGGTTTTGCTCAGTGCATATTACATATGTTTGAAAATTTAACACCTTGTTAGGATAGACATGGAAAGGAATGGCATGGAATGGAAAGGAAAGGTATGGAAAAGCATGGAATGGCATGTAAAGGCAAGGAATGGCATGGAATGACAAGGAATGGAATGAAAAGGCATGGCATGGAGATGCATGGTATGGCATGGCATGGCATGTAAAGGCAAGGTAAGTCATGGCATGGCATGGCATGGAAAGGCAAGGAAAGTTATGGCATGGTAAGGAAAGGCATGGCAAGGAAAGACATGGCATGGAAAAGCAAGGCATGACATAACATGAAACAAAAAGGAAAGGAATGGCATGGAAAGGAAATGAATGGCATGGAAAGGCAAGGCATGACATTACATGCCATGACATGGAAAGGCAAGCCATAGAATGGAAAGACATGGCATGACATGGCATGGAAAGGAAAGGACTGACATGGAAAGGCAAAGCATGGAATGACAAGGCAAGGCATGGCATGAGATGACATGGCATGGAATGGAAAGGCATGGAATGGAATGGAAAGGCATGGCATGGCAAGGTATGACATGGAAAGGTATTTCAAGGCATGGAATGGAATGGAAAGGCAAGGAATGGAATGACATGGGATGACATGGAGTGGCAAGGAAAGGCATTGCATGGAAAGGAAAGTCATGACATGAAAAGGAAAGGCAAGGCATTGCAAGTGAAGGCAAGGCAAGACATGGCATAACATGGAATGGAATGGAATGAAAAGGCATGGCATGGAATGGAAAGGCATAACATGGCATGGAAAGGAAAGGCAAGGCATGGAAAGTGAAGGCAAGGCAAGACATGGCATAACATGGCATGGAATGAAAAGGCATGGCATGGGATGTAAATGCATGGCTTGGCAAGGAAAAGTATGGCATGGCATGGCATGTCAAGGAAAGGCATGGAAAGGAAAGACATGGAATGGAAAGGCAAGGAATGACATGAAAAGTGAAGGCAATGCAAGGCATGGCATGTCATGGAAAGGCGTGGTATGACATGGCATGGCAAGTGAAGGAAAGGAAAGGCATGGCATGGAAAGTGAAGGAAAGGAAAGGCATGGCATGACAAATGAAGGAAATGAAAGGAAAGGCAAGGAATGGCATGGTAAGGAAAGGCAAGGAAAGGTAAGGAATGGAAAGTCATGGCATGACAAGGCAATGAAAGGCATGAAAATACAAGAATGCCATAACAACCATAAAATGAAGCCAAAATTTCAATAATTCATAAATTTGATATATTTGTTCAATTATTCCTTTTACATACCTATGGTCATTCAAGGCAAGGAATTCCATGAAAAGGAAAGGCATGGCATGGTAAGTGAATACAAGGAAAGGCGTGGCATGGAAAGGAAAGGCATGTCATGGAAAGTGAAGGAAATGCAAGGCTTGGCATGGAAAGGCATGTCATGGAATGGGATGACAAGGAAAGGCATGGCATGGAAAATGAAGGAAAGGCAAGGCAAGGAAATGAATGACATGGAAAGTGAAGGAAATGCAAGGCAAGACAAGGCATGCCATGTCAATTGTTTTTAAAATACAAGTGTTTTATCTTGTTTCTGTGTTGCACTATGAGTTTAACTGCTGTGTATTAACTATGCGTTTGAGAACGATTTACATGTTGATGTATTTGAGACTATTAGTTGCATTTTATGTTTATTTTAGAATGTTGTATATGAATCTAGTTTATGGTATCAACAAATGGTTAAAATCGTATGTTTTCCTATAGTTGGTAAACTACATGATTAGTTAGCATAAAATTTTAATTTATGAGTATTTCCACATGTAATGGTCCTCAACTGGGTTGGGGAATGTTACAGGCTGGTATCAAAGCTTTTGGTTCAACATTGGACCAGTATGGGCCAAGGACCAATGCAAATTTGGTAAAATTCATTATCGTAGATTTCAATTTGTGATGAATTTGGGGAAAAACAAAGAAAAACAAAGAGAAATCCCCAAATTCGTGAGCAAATTCAAGTTTTAAATTCGTTATAATTGTTGAATAGGATAAAAGAATCAATCTGTAGAGTTGTAGAGTTAAAATTTGATTTGGAAGGTCAAAATTCATGTTTTAATGGTCGTTGAAGAATTGGGAAGAGCTTGATGGATCGATGCTCGAGATTTCATTTGATTTCAAAATCAACCATCCAGATTCATTGTAAATAGATTTGAAAACTCGTAAGGTTTTTCAGAGTTTGGAAAGGTCTAGCCGATTGACGACCGAGATTCATTTTTGGAAATTTGGAAAATGGATCAAATCGACAGCCAAGATTGATTTTCGACAATTTGGAATATGGATCAAATCAATAGTCGAGATTCATTTTCGACGCTTTGGGAAATGGATTAATTTTACGGTCGAGATTCATTTTCGACAGTTTGGAAAATGGATCAAATTGACAGTTGATATTCATTTTCAACAGTTTGGAAAAGGGATCAACTCAACGACCGAGATTCATTTTCGTAGTTTAGAAAATGGATCAAATCGACGAATGAGATTCATTTTTGGCAGTTTGGAAAATGGATCAAATCGACGATCGAGATTCATTTTTGGTAGTTTGTGAAATGGATTAAAATGGAGGTCGAGATTCGTTTTTGAAAATTTGGAAAATGGATCGAATCGACGATCAAGATTCATTTTTGATAGTTTGTAAAGAGGAGAAGATCGATGGTTGGATCGACAAGTTTGGAAAAGTGTTTCTTCCACCAACGAAAATAGTCGATGGTTGATGGAAGATGATCGGGTCGATGAAATTGGTGAGGTTATTTCTTATTCTAAGAGAAGTTGTCGATTACTAATGAGGGAAAGAGGGTGATGGCATGTCATGCCATGTCAACCTCTATGAGTCATTCCACATCTGTTGAGTTTTCATGTCAACACCCACGTGTCATGCTACATCAGCTTGGTTTCCATGTCATCCAAGAAATGGTTGATGGTCGATGATTGGGTTGGATGAATTGGTAAAGCGTTTCATTCGTCCCAGAGGGATATTCGACAGCCAATGTCCAATAATCAGGTCAACCAAATTGGTAAATCATTTCATTCATCCCACAGAGATTGTCGATGGTCGATGGTCAATGGTTGGGTCGGTCGGTTTAGCGATGTCTTACAAGTCGGTTGTCAAAGGAAATGACCGATGGTCGATGGCTGGGTTGACATTTTTGGAAAGGTGTTGCATGCACCCAAAGGAAAACATCAATCATCAATATATTTTAGATCAACCGTTGAGATTTCCCCCAATTTCAAGATCAACGGTGAAAATTAAATAATTTTATAATAGTAAAAACAATCAATTTTATATGAAAATTTTGGATTTTTGAATTTTTTCAACTTGTAGGGGCATTTGAGGCCTTGAAAAATGTTTTTAGGAGTTTAACTTTTTTAAATTGTAAGTTCTATAGGCACCACATGTTGGCCCTTAACCAAGTTTTGGGAGATCCTTGGTCAAGTTTGACCTATTTTGGAACTTCGACAACCTATCGAAGGAGGAGCGCAAGATGAAGCAGAAATCACGAGATCTCGACCCCTTTTTGGGATTTGGGATTATGTAACGGGTATGGGGATGTTGGCTCATGGGTTTACCCATGTTTAGTCCTATTCTGTAAAGTATAAATATATGTCTAGGCAATGTAAGGAGAGGCATATATGGATATCTGTGTGATATTGGGGTAAGTGCTAAGTATGGATTGTAGATGCTTTGTGCATACTGTGTGAGACTTGAAGAGCTACGTGAAAGTAATTGTAAGAAGTCTTGGTGTTGTACCCTAACTCGAAGAAGGAGGATTTGGCAGAGTGCGCGCAGATCTCCTGTCTTCTAAGGAGTAGGATTTTGATGCTATGTGCCTATAATAAGCTTGATCGAAGATAATAAAGAAGAAGATTTGGTGGACGTAGCCCTAGGGTGGGGGTGAACTACATACATGCTGTGTTGCTATGCTTTGTGCGATGTGTTGATGTGTTTATGTCTTTACTTGCTAAGTGCTTTGATATAGATAGATCTATTTATTCTTTGTGCTAACGATGTATATGGATGTTAGATATGACTTATGTGAATGTGCTTAGTGATTGAATTTTCTAGATCTAATATACTTCTCTATGATAATTTCTTAGATACATCAGATCTGGTTGAATACTGTGATGCTCTGTAATTACGGTTGTCTGCACTGTTACTGAATGTTGATGAATTTTTACTGCTAAGTTCTCTGTTAAGTATTAAAATCACAGATCTGTGTCCCAGCTAAGGTTGCGGACACTTGAGTCCTGCAACCACCCCTGCCTCTACCTCAAGTGAGACTTCATCTGCTTCGTAGGTGTTGGCGAAAGGGCCAGTAGTTAGGGTTTTATTGGTGCGTTGTTGAAGAATTGAACCCTGGGTATGCCCCTGTGCCAACAAATGGTTCCATTATTGGGACCTGAAATTGTGATTGCTAGGAATCGAGGAAGAAGAAGCTTTGTGCAAAGATCTGACCTGAAACTGTGATTGCTAGGAACTGAGGAAGAAGAATATTTGTGCAAAGATCCGATCTGAAATTGTGAAAGATCTGTGCGTAGATCTATCACCCTAGTGCACAGTACTCTACTTAGTTTGTGAAGCTCTATGATAAAGAAAATAAGTCTGATTTGAAGAAAATAGGTAAGATCTGAATGCTTTGTGCTCTGATAAAGGTAAGAATAGTGAAAAGTTTTAGATCTGGAAGCTTTGTGTTCTGTAGAAGTAAGATAAGTGGAAATTTTTGTTTCAACAGTATGGATCTAGGTATGTTTGATATATTCTGTCCTAGCTTGAAAACTAGGGCACTAATAGATGAAAGAAGGTTTGACATGCATAGATCTGATAAGAATAGTGAAAGATATGTTATACCTATGCATAGAAATAATGTTTGGACAAACACGTGGATGCAGGATCCTAGAAAGAAATGTTTGCAGGTTAGCTACCATGATCCTAACGCGTAGTACAAGAAAGGTTGGGGATCATTTAAAAGAAAGAGAGGATTAAACCTCTGTTACAGTTGCAGAAAATAGAGACACCTTGATAAGGAATGCCCTGGGAGAAGACCTAGTTGCCTTTGTTGCAAAGCTATGGACCATGAAGTTTTGTATTGCCCTAGAATGATTGCTAAGCTTGAAGGAATGAACATGAGACAAGAAAACCATAAGGCAGATCCATAAACTACGATTATGGAAGAACCCCAGAAAGAATCAGAGAAAGTATTTCTACAGATGAAAGAAACCCTGAATGATCATCGACATATCAGTTTATCATAGGTCTTCAAAGAAAATGAATGTATTTAATTAAGAATAGGAGACTTCGGCATTGACTGTGTTCTGGATGAGGAAACACAGGTGAATATCATGACAAAAAGAACTTGGGAAGTTATAAGAAGGCCTATTATGATTCCTTCATTAGGAGGAATAGGAATATTCAAAGGAAAGATGATAAACCTATGTGGAAAGCTTACCCAGATATCTATGAGTGCCAATGGGAATTCGACAGAGGAGGATTTCGAGATTGTTAAATTTATTGAGAACAATGCTTCATTTATTATGTTGCTTGGAAAACCTTGGATTGAAAGAGATCGGGCCAAAAGGGAAGAAAAATAAGTCTTAGAACAAAATAAACAAGAGCTAAATGATTTCATGACTAGGAAGATTGCACACTTGATTGAAGAATAGGAGAACTAAGTGAATCTACTTAAAACCAAATACTGGAATGTCGAAGCTAGAAGAACACTAGAATACCCATAGAATATTGAAGTACCTATTCCAGATAAAGAAGAAGTATCACCCTCGAATATTAGGAAAGAATCTCAACAATGTGAAGTAACTATGCCAAAAGCAGATAAGAATCAAAATGGAAAAATGAATTCTGAGATGAATATCACTGAAAATAAGGCTAGAAAACTAAGTAAGAAGAGAGCTACGATTGAAAAGTTACAGAAGGTTCCAGAGGGAACTTCGCAGAGGAAAAATTTGCAAAATTGGAGCTTCATTGGGATAACAGAACAACGCCACATGGCACTTCGCCAGGGTGAAGCAATATAGCCGTTGGGAACAATATAACCGTTAGGCCGACCCTCCAAATGGGTAGAAAGGAATTTATGGTTCGCCCCCAGACCGTTGGACCCCGCCGTAATGGAAAAAACAAAGTTAATGAAGGCTTCTCACCCGTTACAAGAGATCTGTTGCCAAGTTATCTATTTATCCTGTCGCGCTATGCACCGAGAATTTTTTTTCTAACCGTGAATCTGAGCCCGCAGACTCGTTGATTTTACACAGTTATCATTGCACTATTTTCCTCTATCCCATTGCAGTGTCTAAGTTACTCCCCAAACCCGAGATTTCCAACCCCGAGCGTGTATGTCAGATGAGTTAAGTGTTGCAGAGAAAGTTGTCGAAGAAGTTCTCATTGACCTCATGACTGAACGAGTAATGTCGATGTCTATAGGTATACAAGTGTCATCAACAAGATGACTGCAAGGCTCTTCATTGACTGCTCACAGAGCTGGATCATCCCGACCCTCAGCAGAAAAGAGAACCATGCACAAAGATGACCTAGCAAATGCGAAGCTAATTCCACCCATATTGCCCGATTTCATCCCACCTCTGGCTGGCATGGTGAATTGTGATAATGTGCCAAGATATTTCGAGTACACCATGGTCACTGCGTACCTCCTAAAGGGGATACACACAGTTCACGCAGAGTTGGATAAGATAATAGCATTGAAGTTCAACGACTTCAACCTCAGAGATTGCAAGATCTATAGTATGCTCACCCCATACAAGTACCTAACCAAAACAAAGGGGAAGAATTCAAAGATAATTCCCTAGCCGTGGACAATGAACCTCACGCATTCCACCCTAATGAATGTCATGAAGATCCCACACTTCGGAAGATGCCAGGAAGTCAACGCATGTGTCAAGCTTCTACTGTCATGTTACCATGGCAGATACTTATAGCTATACCATCGTATTACAGTCAATCCAATGTTGATCCATAGGATCACAGGGTTGGGTATGCAAGGACCTGACCCACATGACTTCTACGCAGGAAAGGCCATAGATCGTGCGCTATCACAGACGAACAAGGATACATATGGCGATGTTGAGAAGGGAACGCAAGGCTACAAGGTAGATTACATCCAGAGTGGCGCAGTGCACCTAGCATGTCAACTGATAGCTGGAAAGTTAGTAAGGAAGAACCGACCTACGCAGGTCACCGGCTTTGTCGTTGACCTCATAGGGAAGTGCACGGAAGGCCTACAGATGAACTAGGCGAAGTACTTAGTTAAACAGTTGGAACTAGACTGTCGAGAAGAACAATATCAAGGTTATGAATTTCATTTCAACTGGATCTTGACCCTCATTACATTTGTTTCCTGGGAGATGCCAGAAGGTGTGACCTTCCCAGACATAGAGCCGTTCAAACCGCTTGTTGCGAAGTTCGCTACCCTTTGGTATTCAAGTGATATGAACAAACAGTGGAAGTCGAATGTTGTGTTTCATACATATTACCTCCAGCTAAAGAGAGCCATCGAAGATGAACCTCACATGACTCCGAACACCTTACAAAGGTTCCAACCCCTGATGAAGTTTAGCGCAGATCGACACTTCATCTACATTACAACGCAAGCAGACGAACATAAAGAGCAACTTGAGTCATATTATAAAATTACAAAAGAATACCTTGAGGAGATCACTAAGGAATGGTCCTCTCACCTCCTTATCCCCACCAAACCTACAGAGATACCTGATCTTGATAGCCCAGAGAACACTCATAAAGAAAAAAATACACCCAAGAAGACTGAGGATGTACAAAATTTAAGCATCACCTTAGGAAAGACTGCTTCAGTGTCACCTAACTGAGGGGGTGATGATGAAGTAGAAGCTGAACAAAATCTAGGTGAAGTAACACCGCGTAGAGATAAGGTTGGCCCCTTGAAGAAGTGGAAGGTTTCCCCCTCAAAACCTTCTTCCTAGAAGAAATCAAAAGCCACCATGACCAAGATGAAGACTGTCCTCAACTCCAATGATTTTAACTTCATCATAGCAACCCTGAATGATGCTTCACTGGAAATAGCAGAGAAACAAGAAGCCAAGCAGGAAGAAATGTATGATAGAATTGGAGTCGAACTCTGAGGGGTACAACAGACCCTTCAGTCTATCCACATAGTCTCCACTGCGCCCCTACCACTGGGAGAACCAGAGTTGGGAGATGAGCCAACCCAACTCCACCGACTAGTTGATAAAGTCGAAGCTCGCCTTCGACGAGCACAAGAAGAAACAAAAAAAGCCACCTAGGATTTGAAGCAAGTGCAAGGCGTACTCGTAGAACAATGCAATGCTGCAGAACAGGAAAAGATTGCCTCCAAGCGAAGTTCGATGAAGAAAAAGCACAGATGCAACAAGGAAAAGAACAATTGCTCGCAAAGCAACTCGAAGTGAAAGAAGTGGTTAGTAGAGAACTTCACTCTGTGACAGTCTTAGAAATAAAGTAAGAGGATCGAGTCACGAAGTAAGTAGAGTAGCTCGCAGAATCTATCTAGCAGCTACAACAACGCATAGCATACTTAGAGCTCCGCACAGTGCCTGAGACTTCGAAATATGTAAGGGATCAAAGAGAAGCAACCGCCCAGAGAGCAGTTGAAAGGATAAAGGCCCTTTCCATGGAATGCAAGAAGTTGAGTAATTGCAGTGCCCAAACGTATGAGAAACTCACTGAGAACCCAGAATTGCAGGCACTGGAGTCACAACTCCAGGAAGAAAAGCAACAAATAGAGACAATACAAGTGTAGTTGAAGCCCCCGTCAGCTGTGGAAATAATGAAGTGCTCCCAAGAGCAACACACCACCCAGTAGAAGATCCACACTATCCAAAGCAGAGTTATGGAAGTAACTCATAGACTCCAACCTATACAAGATAAGGCTTACCAATTGTTCACAGAGGTCAAAGGCCGAGGAGAAGAACTTGAGTAGGTTGTCACTGTAGTTGAACAATGCCTGGAGGGACCTGTCAATGACACAGTCATCCAAGAGTTCATTGAATAGGAGGTTGTGGCACAACAACAAGTCGAAGCAGCTCGATCCATGCTCAAGGCTTTCGAAGCAGAACTACCCAGATCAGAGTGACTCGGGATGAGTCACAGGTGAGTGTTGGGGACCTGTTGGTCGTTGACAAAGTTTTGGGAGATCCTTGGTCAAGTTTGACCCATTTTGGGACTTTGACAGCCCGTCGAAGGAGGAGTGCAATAAAAAGAAGATATTGTGGGATATCGGCCCCTTTTTGCATCATTTTGGGATTTGGGATTATGTAACGAGTATGGGGATGTTGTTCCATGGGTTTACCCATGTTTAGGCCTATTCCGTAAAGTATAAATAGATGTCTAGGCAATGTAAGGAGAGGCATATATGGATATCTGTGTGATATTGGGCTAAGTGCTAAGTGCTAAGTATGTATTGTAGATGCTTTGTTCATACTGTGTGAGACTTGCAGAGCTACGTGCAAGTAATTGTAATAAGGCTTGGTGTTGTACCCTAACTCGAAGAAGGAGGATATAGCAGAGTGTGCACAGATCTCATGTCTTCTATGGAGTAGGATTTTGATGCTATGTTCTTGTAAGAAGCTTGACCAAATATAATAAAAAAGAAGAGTTGGTGGACGTAGCCCCAGGGTGGGGCTGAACCAAGTACATGTTGTATTTCTATGCTTTGTGTGATGTGTTGATGTGTTTATGTCTTTACTTTCTAAGTGATTTGATATAGATAGATAGATTTGTTATTCTTTGTGATAACGATGTATATGGATTTTATATCTGACCTATGTGAATGTGCTTAGTGCTTGAATATGCTATATCTAATCTACCTCTCTATGATAAGTGCTTAGATAAATCAGATCTGGTTGAATACTGCGATGCTCTGTAATTAGGGTTGTCTGTGTTGTTACTGAATGTTGATGAATGTTTACTGCTAAGTGCTCTGTTAAGTATTACAATCGCATATTTGTGTCCCAGCTAAGGTTGCATACACCTGAGTCCTCCAACCATCCCTGCCTCTACCTCAGGTGAGACTTCATCTGCTTCGCAGGTGTTTCCGAAAGGGCCGATAGTTAGGGTTTTTTTGGTGCGTTTTTGTAGCATTGAACCCTGGGTCTTCCCCTGTGCCAACACTTTTTTCAAATTAAATAAAATAACTTGAAAATATATTTCTAACGAGCTATCCCGGACGCAAATCAAAGCTCGTATGAGAAAGTTATAGCTAGAATAATTAAGGGTATAATTTTGGCACTAGTTTACTTCCATAGGGAATAAATACTTACTAAGAAGTTTTTTTGGGGAACAAGAGTAGTCTATGGAAATATTATGAACCATAGAAGACAACCATGGAGCCATATTTTGAATCTGGTTATGTAAAAATGTTCAAGAAGAGAAGGAAGACACCTATAACATACAAGGATAAAAAGGAAAACTGTCTAAACTTCCTTAGACCATAACATTCAAGTCAGAGCTCAATTTTGGGAAAGAAAATAGTCACTAGAAAGGTATTGAGGAGGAAAGACATCTATCTACCCATAATTTTGAATTGAGCACTAAATTTTTCAGAAAGTAATAAAGTAATTTCTATAACAGTAAAAACAGAGCAATGAGTGGAAATTATAACTTGTGAATGTTGTAACTTTTCACTCATAACTCAAATGAGGCATGAGTATAGTTGTTAGAGAGTTGTTTCAGAGAGGAATGTGTCTAAGGAATCAAACTTTGACTTAGTGCATTATGTTAATAATAAATTGAGATGAAGAATAACTTGTATTCTAATTAATGAAATGTTTTATAGTATGCATGTGCTAACAATAATTATTACATGCAGATTTATTGCAAAATTAGAGGTACATGAAAAACATTTGGTTCTTATATGAGGAACAAAGTTACAAAATATTCCCAGGTATCTTACAACCATGAGGAGGAGGTTAGGGGTTTGCATGTAATCATGGGAAATGATGAGACATAGACTAATAGAAGGAGAGGCAGGAAGGAGCCTATAACTATGATAATCCTACATAGATAAGTGCAGAGATATAGGGAAGATAATGAAAGGATTATGAAATACAAGGAAGAGATAATTCAAATTCTAAATATTTTTCTTAGGAAATTTAACAAATACTCTCGCACCAAGAAATAAGCTAGTGCTAGACAAGTGAAAAAATCTAGATCCCATAGCAGAAGGGATGTTCATGGGAATGATAAACAATCAAGAAGCATGGGTAGGCACCATCATTCTCCAAGGAAATATACTTGAAGAACTCATGCAATTTCAGGGCTAGGGAGAAACCCAAGTGTGTCTTCGGTTAGGAGGAAGAGAAGAAGGAATGAGGGATACATCTTGCAAGGTGAACTCAACAAAATTATGCCACCAAATTTCAATGGTGAGAATAGGAAAGGAGAAGAGGTTGAATCATGGCTATTGGAAATGAATAAATATTTCCAGTTGCACGATTACCCCTCAAGGGTAGAAGCTAGAATCAAAACCTACCAATTGTAAGGAAAGGAATCCATGTGGTGGGATCAACTTAAGCAAGCCAAGCACCTTGATGAGAAAAATGTCTCATGGAGGTAGTTCAAAGGATATTTCCGAGATAAATATTTGTCCAAGAATTACTATGAAAGAAATATGAAATAGTTCTTTGAACTCAAGTTGGGAAGCATGATAATGGATGAATATGAGAATAGGTTCTTTGAATTTCTCAAGTATGTGGACTTCATAAAGTATGAGAAGTTCAAAATCCAAATTTTTATGAGTGGGTTACCTTCTTTCTACAGTGACAAGATACAATATGATAACCCCACGATTATGGAGGAACCCATAGGGAGAGAAAAGCATATTTATGAGAAAACTAGATGAAGTCCAATCTTTCAACAATATTGGAATGACAAGATGAAGGGTAAAACAGATCAAAGGAAAAAAGTTTTTAAGCCACCATTTTCAAGAACAAATCCCAAGAAAATCAACAAGGCCAGTCAACCCAAAATGGGCACAAGAATGTAGATTCATTTGAAAAAAGGCCAAGGAAACAACCTATACAATGTTGGGGATGTGAGGGAAATCACTTGTATAGGGATTTCCCTCATAAAGGAGAAAGAATGAGGACTGTACACAACATTCAAGAGGCTGAAACAATTGAAGACAAGGGAGGAAACATGCCAATGATTTATGCATCCTTGGATAACAATTAAGCAAAATATCAATCCACCATGATTAAAGTGGAAGGTAAGATTGATAACCATCCCATATCAATTTTAATTGATTCTAGATCTATTTATAGTTACATAAAATCTAACATTGTTGAAATATTTCACTTACAAAGGAGTAATCATAAGAAATATTGGTTAATTTAGTTATCCACATAGGATAAGAGGAAAATCAATGAGCTATTTAAATATTTTCCAATAGACATGGACTCAACACGAAGGTAGATGTGAACATCATACCATTGGGTTCATATGATTTTATAATTGGAATGGATTGGTTGGGAAAACACCATGCTTTCCTAGACTATTACAAAAAGATAATCACTTATCTTGATGAACAAGGGCAACAAGGAAAGGTTCAAGTCATTCCAAGAGCTATAGCTATTAGAGAAATTTCAGCTATGTAGTTGAAAAAGAGTGTCAGAAAGGGATGCCAAATTTTTACAACCCATATGAAAGAGACAACCAAAGATAAAGTGGAAAGTATTGAAGACCATCCAGTATTGAGGGATTTTGAAGATTTTTTTGAGAAAATATTAGGATTGCCACCAAAAAGAGACATTGATTTCTCTATTGATTTGGTGACAAGAGCTTCCCCAGTGTCCAAGACACCTTACATAATTGGCACACCAGAGTTGAAAGAGTTGTAGATGAAACTGTAAGAGTTGTTAAACAAGGGGTATATACACCCAAGTGTGTCACCTTTGGGAGCCTGAATGTTGTTTGTGAAGAATAAAGATGGAACCTTGAGGTTGTGTATTGATTTCAGACAACTGAATAAGGTCACCATAAAAAAACAAATATCCTTTTCCAAAGATTGATGATTTATTTGATCAATTGAAAGGTGCAATAATATTTTCCAATATTGACTTGAGATCAGGTTATCATCAAGTGAGGATAAAGGAAGAGGATCTTATCAAGACAACATTCAAGACATGATATAAGCATTAGAAATTCATGGTAGTTCCATTCAGTCTATCAAATGCACCAACATTTTTCATGTGCCTGATGAATGGAGTGTTTAGGGAGTACCTGGACAAGTTTGTAATTGTATTTCTGGATGATATACTCATTTTCTCTAAGTTAGAGGAGGAACATGAACAATATTTGATAATGGTGATAATTTTTTTAAGAGAGCATAAGTTGTATGCCAAGCTAAGTAAGTGCATCTTTTATCAAAAGAAGATTCACTACTTGGGGCATATTATTTCCCCAGATGGGATAACGGTTGATCCCAAGAAGACAAAGGCCATTAGGGGATGGCCAATGCAAAGAATTGTGATAGAGTTCATATAATTCATGGGTCTTTTATGTTATTATCGAAGATTCATAAAAGGATTATCAAATATTCCAAGCACAATCACTTCTTTTCAGAATAAGGGAGTAAAATTTGAATGGACTCCCAAATGTGAAGACAGGCTTTAGCAACTAAAAGACATATTGACAAGTGCATCAATATTGAATATTGCAGATCCAGATGAACATTTTTTTGTGTGCACTTATGCATGCACTGATTACTCACTCATAAAGATCACGTGGTATGATATGAGTCCTAAAAATTAAAAGAGAATGAAATAAATTATTCTATCGATAATCTATAATGAACAACCATTATTCATGCATTAAAAATGTGGAGACATTACCTCATGGGAAGGGAATTTGAGCTAAGGACAGACCACTATGGTCTGAAACATTTGTTTGGACAACCCACATTAAATGTTAAGCAAACTAGATAACTAGAATTCCTTAGTGAGTATGACTTTGAAATTAATCACACCAAAGGAAAAGAAAATCAAGTGATTGATGCACTCAACAAGAGAACACATGAGATGCATATTGCAGCCATAAACAAGTATAGGATTGATCTGAAAGATAAAATTATTGAAGCAACAAATTCATATCAACACTTTTTACAAATAAAAGAAACATTACAACAAGACAATTTACAACAAAAATTTAAAGACTTTGAGCTAAAAGAAGATGGAATTCTCATGTACAAAGGTAAAGTTTATGCGTCAAATTCCAATGAGATGAAAAATAAAGTGATGAGGGAAATGCACAATGTGTCGTATGATGGACACCCATGATATCATAACATAATTGCAGTTGTAAGAAGCCAATATTTTTGTTTTGTAATGACGAAGGAAGTGGCTAATTACATAGCCGGATGTCTAGAGTGACATAAGGTGAAGAAAAAACATAGACATCCAACTAGGTTATTGCAACCATTGCCCATTCTAGAATGGAAGTGGGAAGTAGTTACAATTGATTTTATTACAAAGTTTACCAGAACAATGAAACAACTAAGGTCACACATTTTATTCCAGTGAAGACTACACATAAGAAAACAAGTATTATAGAAATTTATGTGAAAGAAGTTGTCACGCTACATGGAGTTCCCAAGGAAAATGTTTCAGACAGAGATCTAAAATTCACCTCCAATTTTTGGTAGGGTTTGTTGAAAGGTTTTGGGGAAAATCTAAATCTCAGCACAATGTATCACCCAGAGTTAGATAAGAAAACAAAGAGGACCAACAAAAAAATTGAGGACATGCTCAAAATGTATGTGATGGATCAACCATAAAAGTGGGAGGATCATATTCATTTAGTTGATATTTCTTACAATAATGGGTATCAAGCATCATTAAAAATGGGTCTATTTGAAGCATTGTATGGCAGGAAGTGTAACACACCAATGAGTTTGGATAATCTAGCAGACAGAGAAGTTATTGGATCATATTTTTTGAAGGAAATGAAAGACCATATGACAAAGATCAAGCATAATTTAAAGACTACCTAGGAAAGGAAGAAAAGTTATGTAGACAAGAATTTTTTTTTTTAGATATTTTAAATTGGGTGAACATGTGTTTTTAAAAGTGAAAGTGAAGAGAAGTTCGCTAATATTAGAAATCTATCCAAAGTTGGAAACAAGATATTGTGGACCTTTTGAAATACTAGAAAATATAGGGATAGTTGCATACATGCTAGAATTTCCTACATCCATGAGACTTCATAATGTATTTCATGTGTCATTATTAAAGAAATATGTGCCTGACCCTAACCACATAATTGGTTGGACTGTGATCTAGGTGGAACATGAAGGGGATTTCTGGGTGGAACGAGTACACATCCTATACCAAAAAGAAAGTTCTTGGGAAAAAATCCATAGGGTTGGTAAAGGTTCAATGGAATTGCTATGGTATCAAAGATGCTACATGAGAGCACTAAGAAAACATGCTAGAGGAATACCCACAATTTTTTGACAATTTTGAAAAAAACAAAATATAAGAATGCGAGACTCCATTTTGAGCATCTAGAGTTACGGAACCACATCTTAGAGTCCTAGCCAACCTACACTGGGGGCCCTGATAAAATAATGGTACAACCCGATGGAATGAGAGTAGTGAAGGAGGTACATTCCTTGGGTCAACGGTTGAGAGGAACATGGGATTTTGGTTGGAACTACTGTTGGAGTTGTAAAATTGCAGAATTTTTATTTTTAGTATTATGATGTAAATTCATGCATGTGTATCAACATAATGTTCAACAATGAAGACACACAATAGTATGGTAGGGGTAATGTAACATCCCTTCTATAATACCCAGTTTAATTAATGCTTAATGTAGATATAATGTGTGGCTATGGCCAAGCAATGTAATATGTGAATTATATTTATGAATTTTAATAAATAAAATGTAATGACAATTGTTGGGGGATATGGATAGATATGGGAGATGAATTAATACACAAGAGAGAGGAGGGTCTAATATAATTTCTGAGAGAGGGTTCCAAGGGGGAATTATCCATGTTTATTAATTCAACCCACTTCCTAAATTTTCTGATGGTATATGAACCTTCTATTTTGTTGTTGAGTGTTCCCAAAACCAATAATTGAATACATTTAAGAGGGTGGGTGTGAGGAGTCACATACCATAGTTATTGGGAGCATGGGGTTGAGTACAATAAGTTTGGGTAAGTGTGTAATTCAACCAAGCGAGTAAAGAGATGAAATTTGTATGGGTAGTTACACGAATTTTTGGAGAGTCATGTTTTTTATGAACAACAAGCAAAGAACATGGAAGAATAAATTTTGATTTGGAGAAACCATGGAGGGATAATTTTGGAGCATATTTGGAGGATAAGACTGAAGAGCCATATTTTCGGGCCTGAAGAGTGAACTCCTGTGTGAGTTTCACTGTAACAACAAGTGATTTTTTTTTCCTATTATTTTTCCTAGTAGTGTGGTCCCTTGAGTTTCCCAATAGTCAAATTCTTGGTTACTTGTGCCAAAGAGACCTTGATAAACAAATGGGTGTTACACATTATTTTTGTCATCCCTATGACCATTAATGATGTAAACCTATCTGTTGCCTTTAGAGGGATCAGTGGCCTGAGTTCCTGAAGAGAGAAGGGAGAAGAATTTTCCTGAGAAAAGAAGTTGCATTTTCCTGTGTAAAAACCTTATAAAAAAGGAAGTTCGCAGGTTGTCTATGTATTAGGGTGCGAGAATGCCTGATTCTCGTAGGCTGCATCATAGCTAGGGTGCAAACAGTTCGTAGGTTGCACTATAAGTAGGGTACGAGAATGCTTACACGTGGGAAAAATGAGCGTTTTCTTGAATCTTCTAGAAGGAGAAACTTCCATGGTGAGGTGGCATCCGAATGGTTTGGATCTTACTCGCTTTCATGATTTAGTGGGATCATCCTAACCTCCTCACCTTATCCTCTTCAACTTTTAAAAAGAGAGGAGCTCTCATGGAGAAGGGGTTCTTGAGCTTAGCTTTGGTTGGTTCTTAAGCTTGTTATCTTTGGTTGGTTTGGAATTATTAGCTTGGTTGGAGTGGCTTTGAGATTTGCTTTGTCAAGATAGATTGTGAATATTATCAGATCTATGCTCTCAGAATTCTTGGAGTGAAAGTGTGTGGGGAACGAAGGACAGTTGGAAGGGACCTTACGACATCAAGGCCATGGTTGTAATCTCTCTTTCACATTTAATATGATACAATAATATGATTCTTTCCTATAAAGCTTGTTATGTTTTATTATATGATTCCTTGATCACATACATAGGTTTATATTGAGTTTATGCTATTTCTATCACTTTGGTTGGTTGAGTTCTTTTGTAGGATCATCATTATATGAGCGTTGGAACGGAGCTAGGATGGCGATGGTGAGAGGAAGCGACATTTAAACGGTATGTCACTCATCCCTCTTTAGTTAGTAAATTCAATACTTAAAACTTAAGGAAAGCGTCATGTTCTATCTTGCTTTGTTCTAGATCCAGGTGGATCTAGGGAGATCGGTTAGTGTCCGCACTTACGGATTTATCCAATAACAATGGGATGCCTGATGGAATGAGAACAGTGAAGGGGTGCATTCCTTGGGTTAGGAAGGTCAAGAGGAAGAAATCTGGTGGAAATTGAGATAACTGTAGGAGAATGTCAGTGGGTTGTGGGATTTTTTAAGATGTGAGTGGACAGGGAGAGACTACCTTCTTTTTTGGATTTCTAGCCCCAACTCAGGGGTGTCTTTCTATTGATATTTGGAGAAAAAAGTCTACGGTTGGGTGGAACTTCTGTCCCAAACAACTGGTTGCACAACCCCTTTTAAAAGATAGCTGTTTTTATCTTGTTTCTATGTTGCACTATGAGTTTAATTGTGTGTATTAAATATGTGTTTGAGAACAATTTATATGATGTATTTGAGTTTATTAGTTGCATTTTATGTTTATTTTAGAATGTTGTATATGCATATAGTTCATGGTATCAACAAATGTTTAAAACTATATGTTTTCTTGTAGCTAGTAAGCTACATGATTAGTTAACAATTTTTTTTAATATATGAGCATTTTTGCACGTAATGGCCCTCAACTGGACTAGGGAGCATTACAAAAAAATGCTATTTATGGCCTCAAAATTCCTCCACAAGTTGAGGACCTTAAAAAATCCTGAATATTCGTGTAAAATTGACTGATTTACTACTTTAACCATTTGTGAATATGGATTTTTTCTGACCTTGGCAATCCATATGACATGGGATGGAAAGTGTTTTCTGAGTCCATGCGTCATTCCTTGATTCGTCCATGTCATCATCCATCATTCTCCTCCATCGGCCATTGGTCAAACCTCCCGCAAGTCTGTCAATATTTCCTTTGTAAACATTTCTCGTCAGGATGTCCAAAGAACGTTATTAATATTTATCCACAACCCACAACCCACAAGCCTACTGGGATTTTCCTCATGGACTTTTCCTTATAGGATTTCAAAAGCACATAGTTAGGATTTTCCCATGACCTGCAACTGACAAGCATATCAGAAAAATATTCATGGACAATTCCTTGCAGGCTGTCAAAAGTACATAGTTAGGATTTTCCCGCGACCCACAATCTGCAATCCTATCAAGATTTTCCTCGTGGAAAATTCCACGCAGGTTATCAAAATCATGTAGTTATGATTTTCTCACGACCCACAAGATATAATATTATTAGGAAAATATTTACGACTTTTCCTCCTCGGAACATCAAAATAATGAAATTAATATTTATCCGCGACCCGCAACCCGCAAGCCTTTTCTCCTATGGAATTTTTCACGTAGCCTTTATGTTGGCACACTTACTTATACTGAGAGGGGGGTGAATCAGTATAAGACTAATTTTTCTTTTCTTTCAATGTTTATAAATGTGTTACTTTACCAACTATAACTGTTAATTATAAATACACAACCATACAATCCACAATACATAAAGATTTAACGTGGAAACACAAATGGGAGAAAACCATGAAACAATTCTTTTTATAAAATCATGCATGCACCAACCTAGTGTTACAATGTTTGCAGGCACCAACTTGCAAGAGACACCAATCCCCTTAGCTGAGCACCAAATCAACACTTCCTATAGGCACCAACCTACAACTGCAATATTTGCAAGCACCAACCTGCAGGAGACACCATTCTTGTTACACATTATTTTCTTCATCCTTATGATCGTTAATGATGTAAACCTATCTGTTGCCTTCAGAGGGGTCAGTGGCCTGAGTTCCTAAAGAGAGAAGGGAGAAGAACTTTTGCTGAGAAAAGAAGTTGCATTTTCCTATGTAAAAACCTTATAAAAAAGGAAGTTCGCAGGTTGCTATATAGGCAGGGTGTGAGAATGACCCATTCTCGCAGGTTGCACCATAGCTAGGGTGCGAGATGTTCGCAGGTTTCTCTATAGCTAGGGTGCGAGAATGCTTGCATGTGGGAAAAATGATTGTTTTCTCGAATCTTCTAGAAGGAGAAACTTCTATGGTGAGGTGGCATCCGAATGGTTTGGATCTTACTCGCTTTCATGATTTAGTGGGATCATCCTAACCTCCTCACCTTATCCTCTTCAACTTAGAAAAAGAAAGGAGCT
>SNQJ01S0044557.1:77594-94296 GCA_010110895.2 Picea sitchensis | reverse complement strand
GGAGAAACTTCTATGGTGAGGTGGCATCCGAATGGTTTGGATCTTACTCGCTTTCATGATTTAGTGGGATCATCCTAACCTCCTCACCTTATCCTCTTCAACTTATAAAATGAGAGGAGTTCTCATGGAGAAAGTTAGCTTTGTTGGTTCTTGAGCTTGTTAGCTTTGGTTGGCTTGGAATTAATAGCTTGGTTGGAGTGGCTTTGAGATTTTCCATGTCAAGATAGATTGTGAATATCATCAGATCTATGCTCTCAGAATTCTTGGAGTCAAAGTGTGTGGGGAACGAAGGACAGTTGGAAGGGACCTTACGACATCAAGGCCATGGTTGTAACCTCTCTTTCACATTTAATATGATACAATAATATGATTCTTTCCTATAAAGCTTGTTGTGTTTTATTGTATGATTCCTTGATCACATACATAGGTTTTTATTGAGTTTATGCTATTTCTATCACTTTGGTTGGTTTGTGTTGTCTTGGTCTTAACCTCACGAGAGCACCAGAGTGAAGTAGGATCAACAAAGACCCTAAGAAGCGATACTAAGGTATGTTACTTGTTCCTTCCTACTAGTAAATTCAATATCTAAAACTTAAGGAAAGCGTCATGTTCTGGTGTGTTTTTCTCTAGATCCAGGTGGATCTAGGGAGATCGGTTAGTGTCCGCACCTACGGATTTATCCAATAAATATTCTCCTTAGTCGGGAACCAACTCAACAATATGTAGGAACCAACCTACTGTAGACCCCAATATCTTCAATCTGTTGATAATGATAGATATTATCTTTCCCTCAAACCTTCACTTGCATAAAACTACTTCTCTGTCTCTGTTGTCACAACACATTCCTTCAGTTCACAATCTGCTTGATTTCATAAGTTCCTTAGACCTTGCACCTCCCAACCCCCCTTAGATGATTACATTATCTTCCTTTCATTCTCTATCATCTTCAGACCTCATATCCTTAGATATCCTCTTCACACGATCTAGACTCACTTACCTACACACACACACCATGACTTAGATTTGAGCATTGTTATTTATATAGAGTATACACCCAAGGGTTTGTCCACATATCCAAAAATTATTTCTCATGAGGTCAAATATTCCATAAAATTTGGACTTCACAAATCCTCTTATTCACGTTACAAACCTTGATGCTCAACAACCATCCAATCTAACCTTGATTTAATCTCGACTGTCGATTTTTTCTTATTCTTTGTCTAACACAACACACAAATGACCTCATTGCTCAACACTCATTGGATTTGGTCCCTGATCAATCCTCATCCATTGATATCTTCTTAGAATATTGGGACCATTGGGTCTTGTAATGCACAACATATCACTCAATACTTAGAAACCTTCAGATCATCTTCTTAATTAAATCTCAATTGTTGATCTCATTCAACAGTTATTATCACATACAACATAGCAGTTGTTCGATCATTCCTTCAGATTTAATCTTGTCCATTGATCTAGTTTTCTTTATATTAAATCATGATCATTGATATTCTCATTGGACACCTAAGCACGTAACACAACCTCAATGTATAACAGTCGTCTGATATGGACCTCATTTTGATCTCAATCATTGATCCATATATCACATACCTTCAACCTTCAGCGCACAACCACTGTCTGATAAGATCTTTGATTAATATTAACCGTTAATCTCATTCACTGTGGGTCTAATAAATTTGCATTCAAACTTCTACGGCCTATAGAATACACCTTTGTGTTCCACCACAATTATTTTTCACCCATACTTAGAAACTTTTCAAGCATTTCACCATGGTTCTAAGGTATATCATTTCCTCATTTTTGCGGCCTCCAAAATACACCTTTGTGTTCTGCCGCATTCATTTTGCACCCATACTTAGAAAAATTCTCATAATTCGCCATTCTCCGTGACATCTCCATTTGCTCGATTCATTCTTGATACTTACTCAATTTTTGAGATATCACCATGGAATGTGGGTCTTTGACATTTTCCCAATTCACTTGTCTATGACCGCGATCTTGTATGTTTGACCGATTCCTCATACTTAGTCAATTTTTGAGATATCATATAAGGCCATGGTCCTTTGATATTAGCCATTGATCTCTGATGATCAATGATTGGGATGTATTCTTCTATACATACAACTAAATTCAATTGTTTTGATCCATTGTGTTGATGTTGCAGATGAGGTGGCTTCCATGTGGACTTCCTCTACATGTATATTGGGTGATGTGGAATCAATACATGTCCTAACATGTGGTACTATTTGTGGCATATGTAGAGCTTCTTGTTATGGCACTAATTTGTACTCCCTTTGATGTGGCACTCATCATACATGACACGTGGTGTTGATGTGGCATATAAGATTTACCACTGGGTATTGGGCCCCAATCCTTTAATATTAAACGTTGATATTTGGAGATAAATGGTCAAGATTTAAAAACTAAAATTTAATCCTTTGCACATGGTTTCATAGATCTTCCATTCACATTCAAATTACATACATGAGATTTTGCAATATAACCCTTAGAAGTCAAATTTCCTTGTGAATGTGGGATATATCATTGTCACCATTTCTTCGGCCCGGTTAATCCAGACTTGCTTAATGCTACTTAGATCAACAACATGGTCATTATGTCCTCTCATACCTCTATACAGAATTCATAAACTCGTCTTGCCTTTGTTGTCTTGGTTGTAAAATTCAAGTTCTTCCTCGAATTCTTATTTATTAGGGTCGTCTTGTTCCTCTTTCCTTCATTCACATAGAGCCTTGTACCCAGAAACGTATTGACACATAGGGACATACTCAACTTCCTCTGTCTAGATTGATTTGCAGTTTGGATGTTTTTTTAAATCCTCTTTGGTTGTAGAAGTCTATATACTTTTTTTTTATCTCACCTTCATTTACACAAGGTAGATATGCATAAACTCATTAACACAATGCATGGAGGATATCATAGTCTCCCCTTATCATTGACAATAGTTAGTCTCCCCCTTCCTATGATATCAATGGAATCCATGAATGTCACAGTCACGTCTATCATTGACATCAATGAAAACACAATTTCCATCACTTTAGACTTAACATTTTCCAACCCATGTCCATATTTGATATGGACCATCAATCTTTAGGATTGAAGTGATCTCAGTCATCGATTCACCAAACTCTGTACCACGATCCATTCCTTTTGAAACCATGGCATTTCCACTATGGACCTTGTCAGTCCACATCATGGTGTGGTCTATGTCATCACTGTACAAAAAATTTCAAATTTTTTGAAGTTATAACTTCTTTTTGAAAATTTTATAATTTCTCAGAAAACAATTCGTCAATGTAATTGGAATTTTTTATTCGTTCCATATTTAATCTCGACTGTCGATCTTCCAACTCTTCAGTCACCATCAAATGTGAATTTTGACCTCCCAAGACAACATTAACTTTGCAACCTATAGATTGACTCCATTAATTCCCTATTCGACTTGTTCAGAGGAAATCTAACTCGAATTTGCTCATAAATTTGGGGATTTCACTATGTTTTCACCATTTTCCCCAAATCCATCACAGGTGAAACTCCACAACAAAAAAATTCTACCAAATTTGCATGGGTCATGGCCCATACAAGCTCGGTGTTGAACCTTGAGCTATGATAGCAATCTATAACATTCCCTAGCTTGACTGAGGTTCATTACATGCATAATACACATAAAAATAATTCTTTTTGCTAACATATCATGTAGCTTACCAGCCACAAGAAAACGCATAGATTTAACCACTTGTTGATACTATTATTTAAATGTAGCTACAACATGATGAATGACATGAATGCAAATAATGAATTCATCACACTATCATATAATTCATTCTCATACATAGATTAAAATGCACAACAATTAAACTCATAAAATCACTCAAAAAAATAGATAAACACTTATCTTTTCAAAACAATTTTGCAACTATATGCTTATGAAGAATGTTCCACCCAACCATAGACTTATTGTTCCATATATCAATAAAAATTCACCCTTGATATGGGGCTAGGAATCCAAAAAAAGGGTGTCTTTCATTGTCCACTCATAGTTCAGATAATCCCACAACTCACTGGCATTCTCCTACAACTATCCTGAATTTCCTCCATCTCTCTTCCTCTCTGTTCGATTCATAATGAAGAAAAAAATAGAAACATAATGGAAATAAATCAAGCAATCAAGAAACCTTGATGAACATAGATAAATAAATACTAGTAGAAAAGACATACTCTATATTCATCAATGCATAAAATAATCATGTACATAGATGCGCATATATAATACAAGAAGACCATAACTGTCATGTAACTGTATAATAGTTAGGTAAACTAACTAACTTATGATTAGAGTTTTAACATCCCCCCTTAATTATAAGTTAGTTTCTTGCCTGAAAAACTGCCACTACTTAACAATCACATGTGTCAAGCGAATATTTAGAGGGTTGGCTGAAGATGCTCTCTGAACTCTGAAAAAAATAGCAGAAGCTAATGTATTCTACTAAATTGGTGGTTTAAGGGTGACCACAAACTCATTTTTTGGTTTCAATATGACCACAGAAATTAATCTGGTGGTTTCGGGATGATACAAACCGAATGTTTAGAAGAAGCTGATGTCTTCTACTAAATTACATGGTTTTAAGTTGACTAGAAGAAGCTGATGTCTTCTACTAAATGACATGGTTTTAAGTTGACCATAAACTAACAAGAGCACAAGGCTCAAAAATATGAAAATGTAACAAGCATACATTTATGTCTTCTGCTTAATTGGTTGTTTTAATTTGACCACAAACTATCAAGAACAATATGTTCAAGAAAAAGACTGCATACTAGGAACTAGGTTGCATATTTGATCATATGTTCACAGGATCTAAATCAAACTTGGAACCTGACTGAAAAATTTAGATTTCTCCCATGTCAGGGGCAAGTGGTTCAAATTACCTTGACCATCATTCACAATTATGGCCAAGAAGAGATCTAGCACTTGTATAAGATACTAGAACAATGTTGTAATCTTTCACAATGTAAAGTGGAAAATGGTAATCAACCTGTCTTCTGGTGGAGTCTAAAGACTCGATCTTCAACTCAGAAGACTAAATCAACTGGGCTCTGATCATACCCTATATCATCCAATCCTGAAAAACATTCATGTACGTCAACTGTAGAAATATCTCCAATCAAGTACGATTGTACTTGTGTCTAAATCCGTCGATAAGAATGCTCCAATAAATTGGCTTCCAAACACCAATGCCAATTCCCTAACCATTCAAGATGAATATGTTTCCACTTGTACTTATGACACCTTACTGAGAGGTGATTTGTCTTCCCACAAAATCTGCATGGGTGAAGATCAAAACAGTTTGACTTAACATGGCCAAACTGGTGACAGTGTTTTCACTGTATGGGTTCTTTATCCGACCGATTATCATGATCTGAAATATCTGAAATATCTGTCGAAACATAATCATCAACAATATCCTTTACCTATTCCTTACCAATATCCTCAATCTCTTTTGTCTTATCATCATTCAAAAAACCTCCACTCACAAAGAAAACAAGTTTGCAATAATTAGGAATATGAAAAAAGTTATCAACATCCTTTTCATATCCTAGTCCATATCTATTTCGTTTAAAGCGTAATTCTTCCCATGGTCAAACAATTCTGATTTCTTCACATTCATCCACAATTTCTTTGCCACATTTATCTACAAATTTTTCTGACATAAAGACTTTATTCAACTCATCTTCATGTTTATGACTATCATCACTAGTCAACTGAGCGTCTTCATTATGTTTATCCTTGATGTCATTTTGTTTGTTGAAATCACATTGTTGGTGTCGAAGGAGATTTAACTCATCAGATAACATTTTGTTTTGAGGTTTGAACATATCATTTTTCTTGTGCATTACTTGTAAACAAGTAATCACTGTACCGAGGGTGCACTTGTTTATTGCAATTGTAGATTATGTAGTTGAGTTAATTAATGTGTGCAATATTGTAAATAGTTCTTCAATTCTTGCCATTATGCAGAATATGGAATAGAGATGTTTGTATGTTGATGCCACAAAATTCAATTCTGTATCTGTTGTGCATGCCAAGAGAGATCGTCCGTTGCATGAATGCCAAAAAAATACAGGATAACCAATGACGCACACAAAGATCCTAAGATAAACACAAAGATCCTAAGACCCCCTTATTCAATTTCGGGTGGGTCAAGGATGCAAATAAAAATATGCAATGTGTTGGACCCCTTATAACACCTTTACAAACACCTTATAAATCCATTATAACTTCCAAAAACTCCTTATAACACCTTCACAAAAAATCTTCAAATAAATAACAAACCTTATAACTCCAATTACAAATAATTTTGTATTTGCAAGCATTCTTATAACTCCTTAACCAATTTTTTTTTTTATAACACCATGAAAATCACCCTTGAGCACCCTTATAAATTAAAAAAAAAAATTCACTTATAATGGAGAAAACTCCTCCATACAAAACCTGGTCTTTCTTTTAAAACAAAACTTAACCTCCACAAAAATTGGCCTTTAATTACACAAACTACACTTTAATCTTCTATCACAAGAGACACTTTTCTATCTGAAAGCAATAGGATGACCTCAAATTCTAGTCTTCGTTGGATTCTACATGTGGAAGTGGCAAATTATGGTTTGATAATACTTGTTCCATGTGATTGTTTGTAGCATCATATGGTGGTTCGATACAAGAAGCCACAACATGCCAACTACTGACAAAGGATACTATTCATTGGACTGTATGGCTAATATTTGCTACTCAATGTAAGCATAACACCAATCCAATGAGCTGTGTAGCTGAGCAGACCGCCAAATCTCCAACCTTGGTGAAACTTACAATGCCTGAATGAGAAGTTGCGACAAACAAGGAAGCGAATTGGCTTAGAGTAACTGTAAGAAGTGATGACAACAGAAAAAGTCGGAACCTGTGGCTCATAATAACTAGTTGCTCATGTATTCTCATGTGCTCCTTCAATATCACAGACTGCTCGATAGTTGATTCGAGGATCTTTCATGAAGAAAACTGGATCGTGCAAGATAGCATTTTTCTTCAACATTCATTCGAGATAAAAGACAGGGCCATTCAACTTGACAAGAAGTCCAATGTTCTCTGAGCTGAATTTAAAACAAAAACTGAACAGAACACTTCTTGGAATAAAAAGAAAAGGGAATGGCCAAGATACATAGTTATTGCTTTCTTTAAACCATTACACAATAAGAAATTAAGGATAAAAAATGAACCATGAGTGCCCTCTGGGAGCCGAACACTGAACAGTGTGCATAGCTCATTTTAAACCTTGTTTTGATGAATGACCGCCTACTTGCTTGGTGGTGTTGGTTTATCGCTTCGCTTGCCGCTTTTTTTTTTCCAGCGGGATTGGGCGGTTGTTTTGAGCGCCTACTATCATAAACCTTCTCTAATTTTTCTCTCACGCTCCAAAAGGATAGGTATCCTCTATTTTCCTTCGCCCAATGACCCCTTTAGTCAAACAACGTTTTGGCTCTACTTTCCCTATTGCAGTCTTTAAATATATTTTCAACCTTTGTTGTTGCAAGCTCTAAATCTCTAAATCTCTACAAAGAGGGTTCTTTCTTTGATAAACTACCAGGCAAGTTTATCAGGCCCATAAGATCAATATCATTCTATGATACCACTGTTAGATTCATAATAAAGAAAACAACAGAAACATAATGGAAATAACTCAAGCAATCAAGAAACCTTGATGAACAGAGATAAATAAATACTAGCAGAAAAGGCATACTCTATATTCATTAATGCATAAAATAATCATGTACATAGATGTACATATATAATACAAGAAGACCATAACTGTCATGTAACTATATAACAGTTAGGTAAACTAAATAACTTATGATTAGAGTTTTAACACTCTCAACCTGCCCAACCCAAGGAATGTACCCCTTCACTTCTCTTAGTCAATCGGGTGTCCCATTTGTTTATCAGGGTCTATATGAGGTAACCAATAATCTCACTGTTGGGAACTTAAGAGAGACTCATTGCTAGGAAAACTACCAGGAAAACAATAACAACAATCTTGTTATTGTAGTGAAACTCTCACAGGAGTTCACTCTTCAGGACTGGAAACCTAGTTCTTCTACAAGCCTGATAACTTGCTTCTTCATTCTTTAGCTCCAAAAACTATCCAAAATTTTCCCTCCATTGTTTCTCCAGCTCGAACGCACTCTCCTCTACCATTGTCTCTCATTTTCCATGAAAAAATGTGATTGTCTAAAACTTCCCTCTTGGCCATACAAATTTCCTCTCCTTTTGTTGTTTTCTTGACTTACACTCTTCTAACAAATTGATTTTACTCAGCCCCATGCTCCCATTAACTATGGGATGTGACTCCTCACACCCACCCTCTTACATGCATTCAATGATTGGGCTCTTCCACACTTAAGGAAAAATTAAAAGGTTCATTCAAAACATTAAAAACAAGAAAATGATTTGGGAATTAACTCATGGATAAAAAAAAAAAACTTTCTAGACCCCACCTGTCTTGTGGATTAATCAACCCCCAATATTTGTCCATGTCCCCCAGTAACTGACATGACATTTTATTTATTAAAATTTAGAAATAAAATTCACATATACATCGTTTGGCCTTAACCACATTCATATCTACATTATGCATTATAGTGGGGATGTTACACAACTTTTCTATACACAGGTAGCAACCATCAACCAATCACTTTCTTAGTACAACAAAATGTTACTTCCAACATATTTTGTCCCTCTAGCCACTTTCATAAGTCGAAAGGCAAGGGTTCCACATCAACACTTACATCATCTTCTTTAGTAGTGCATTTTATGATATTATCAATCATCATCCTAGAAAATATTCTTATCACAAAGCATCATAGACCTTCTTGTGACACCTTTGCAATCAACAGATACATTGATCTCACATTTACACTCTTGGCATGGTTTCTATAATGATTATCTCTTCATTTGTCATCAATATCCACAACATGATATGCTCTGCAAATCTCTGCTTCAATATTTTATGATCCTATAACTTTTTATTTTCACATTGTTAGTTTACTGACTCCAATGTAGATCTCTAATATTGGTCTACATAGATTTTATCTATGGCCAGATCAACCTCTATATGCAAATACACACTCAGTATGGTACTCTATACATTACAATCATTTTTAGCTTCCCGACACGTTTAAGGGTTTCAGAGGAAAGTGTGGATACTTTCGAACTAAACCAGGAGGAATTGATATGGAATGAGGGCATCCTCAACCATCACAACACCCAAGGAAGATATATTCCCATGATCACTTAGCCATCTTGGAGGATGATGACCACTCCTCTCTTGAGGGAACAATCTTCTAGGAGATAGTTAGGCATCTATGTGTGAACCGAGAAATTAGTTAGAGGAATCTCGTTCTATCTTGTAGCCGCGTGCATGACCATAAATAACAATAGTTATGATCATAATTATTGTCTATCTTTTTTAAGTGATGTGCCATTAGTTAGTTAAAGTTTCCTTCATATAACAACATTTTATTCTAGTTTATGGTTGCATGCATTATATAATAATATTTTATTTTGTTCAGTATTATGTAATTCTATATAAAGGATGGAGCTTCATTAATACAAAATAAACATTTTTTCTAATCTCTTCTAAATTCTAGTTTTTTTTTTTTTTTTAATCTTTATCTTATCTTGGATTGTCTTGAGACCAGATTCAACATTTTCTCTCATTATATTTGGTTTAGATCTTAGACACATTTGTGCAGTATCATAAATCTTATAGTAATTGCTTAAGCTTTTTTGGTCTTATTCTTCATCATGAATATATGTTTTTTGTAAAATTTAATTTAAGTTTAAAAAAAAAAATTACAAGCCAAGGCAACAATTAGGTAATAAAATTAACATTATTTATAAATATAATATTTTAATAGAAAATCGCAAGTGGAAGGTTGGCATGCTAAAGTAACATAAATCCATTATAAACTTGATTGAAGTCAATTATGACATTAGGTTGGCATTTTAAACTAACATAAATCCATCATAACCTTGATTGAAGTCAACTTTGACATTATGTCTAGAATGTAGAATGATAAAAAAAGATACACACAAATTACCGAAACTAGTAAAACAAAAGTATTTGAAAGGAATATAAGTATATACAAAAATATTATATCTTAAACACAAGAATAACAAGGATTATAAATGCCCTTTGCATGCCCAGATATAACTAGAAAAGGAGAAGGCCAAACTCTAGAATTACAATGTCACGATAGCAATTCCTTCATAGCAAATAAAAAAGAGTTGTAAGATGTATTGTTGTTCAAAAACCTTGCACTTAGAATGACCATGTCCACATATAATGTGTAAAGAGTGAAGTAGGTTTTATAAGTTTTGTGAAGTATTTTAACCAGTGCCTTAAAAGGAGTCGTGGGTGTAGATCGAAGATTTTATTAAGGTAAATTTTGTAATTAGTTAATGAAAAGTGTTTGGCCCCTTAGGAAATTTGTTCTTTGCTTGGACTTGCTGAGAGTTTACCGAAACCCAATGGTTTCACCACTAAATTCACCAAAAGCGCTAGATGTACAACATGGTGAACCGTCTTACTTCGCAGGTCTCTTTCAGGCCTTTTCCTCCCAATGAACTCACAATCTTAAAGGATTTCCCTATTAAACTAGCAAGGTTCATTTACTTTGATAAAACTTGAAAAGATATATCACACACCCTGCTTTGTAATTGAGGCACTTGCACAAACACTTAAAAGAAATAAATTGCAACAATTAAATGATGTACCCTGCTTTGTAGTTGAGAGAGATAAACATGATACTTCTTGAAAATATTGTTGTTGCAAAACTGATTGAAGGAAATAAAATACTTAAAACCAACTAACTAAGTATGCATGAAAATCTGAGAATTAGTTAACATGCATAGCAATTAGAGTGTTGTAGTGTGTTTGATATATTTGACTAGTGTATTTGATTTTTATATTTTAAGCATGCACAACTCAAAAAGGACAAAGAAAACCCACAACACAAATCCCCCTAAGGGGATGAAGAAACTGGGCACAAAGGGCCCGCTTTTATTTGCACTATTACAATGGAGAACAAGAGTTCTCTTTGAGATTTTATCTCTCTTAGAAGAATAGGGATCCCTCTTTTTGGATCGTTAAGAAAGATACAAGAACAAAAGACAAAAAATATAAACTTCGTTCTGATGAAGTTACAACCCCCCAGGGTCCCCGAGAGCCTTGAATTTTGCCCAAAACAGGTGGAATATCCTCTTGGACCTGTATTTTATGCATCAAAACATAAAACAAATGAAGTTATAAATTATGGAAAGAAGTTTTAAACAAATAAAAAAATTTACCAAATTTTTCTGAAAAATATTCTAAGGCAAAAATGTAAATTTTAGGGTTTTTTGAGGCTTTAAAAAAACCTAACTTAGGCTCTTTTTAGTGACTTATGTTTTTTGTTTTAGGAAATCAAACAGTAAACCTCTAAACAACTTGATAAACCACTTAAAACTGAACACATAAATTTGATTAGGTTTCTAGGTGAAAAGACCCAAGAAACTACTTCAAACTTGCCTAGATCTATCTTTAAAATTGACAAATTTCAGCCTAGATCTAGAAAACCATGCATGCAAACTTTAGATATTCAATAATGAAATATAAAATTGTTCTAACTTGCATGAAATCAAAGAAAGAAAGAGGAAATAAATTCTAACAGTTTTCTGGAGCTTCCATCTGAGCCTGGAACTTTGGGCTATGGGGTTCTCTTGGTATGAAAAGAGGGAGCTTGATCTCAAATCCTTAGACGATGAAAATAGAAACCACCACCTATAAATCCTCTGCTTTGAGGAACCTGTAACTACACACTTCAATCCTGCACAAAACTGTTAAAGGCCTTCCCTACACACACAACTCACAAAGAATGTTAAATTCAACCAAAAATCAAGCATGCATTGAAGAATCCATGAAGTAAAGAAGAAGTAAGATCAATCAACCTAGATTACTCTTACCCTATCATATTATAGCATACCTACAAGGCTTTAAAAATTAAGCATAAAATAAAAATGTAAATCAATACATGTTACCTCATAAAAATATTTGCATTTAGGTCAAGACAACCGCACATTTGAGTCCACACCAAGATAGCTCCAAAGAATTTTTATTCCAAATTCTTCAACAATATTACAATAGCTTCTTCGCACAAGACTGAACTAACTAATGGATAGGTCTACCCTTATTTATATAGGAATGGGGGTGATAACTCCAAAGTGTGCATGTGCTAGGGTTAGGTTTAGGGTTTAGGGAACGTGTGAGGATGAGGGAGTGGCGCACTAGTTGAAGAGTAGATGCATGGGAGATGATTGGAGAGGTGTGGAGTTGAAGGGGAGTTAAGGAAGGTGAAGGGGAGTGGGATTTAGAGTAAGGGGATATGAATGGGAGTGAGTGTGAGTGAGAGGGGGAGTTAAGGGATGCGTGGGCCCTTTATGAGGTGTGTCATGCTTTGGGAGTGTGCCACTTAGGATAATGAGTCGAGTTTCCTCATTGGAAACCCCTCCCCACTCCATGTCACTTAATTAAGTTGACCTCCCCTTAGTTAACTTGAATTAGGCCTTTATTCAACTAGGTACATACAAAAAACATGTCTAAAACATGTTCCCCAGTTCTCCTAAAATTTAGGAGATTAATTAAATTACCCATTTTTTTCGTAAATTTCGAGTAAAATTGATTTTTTAGTGATAATAATCACTTTTTAGTCTTGAAAGATGGGAAATAGGGGTTTACATGATACTATGGACTGGAAAACGACTATAAATATGGCATCTGACAACATGTGATGCCATATTTTTTACATTTATTGACTCAGAATTAATAAATTCCATTTTTTTACGGGAATTTAATTAATTCATTGAAAACTTAAAAAAAACCTATCAAACCTAGATGCAATTTCCAAACGACTCAGACACTATGTCCTAGTATGAGCTTATATACATTTAGACACTAGACATTGGATTTTCCATAACAAAACATGCTTGCCAACACATACTCTGGCTTTGGTGTTAAGTCATCTGAGTGAAAAAACTTAGAAATTATTTTTTCTTCTCATTAAGGCAAGCGGAAAAAATATTTTTAACAAGTATAAAAAAACACTCCAAAGTATGTGCTCATTCCTGGTCTTGGGTGGCCAGTAGCCTTTTACAATCTCTCATACTTAGGACATTTATTACAATGGTGGAAATGCGGAAAAGAGGGGTCTTTTATAAGACCTGCTGAACTCTGAAATCTGCAAATATGAGCACTGATTGCTCATTCTTTGGCGACTCTTCAGAAAATCCAACTTGTGAAAAATGGTGGATAACAGGTCGAAAGAATTTTCCATCTTTGTGACCTTAATACGGTTGAAGATGAAAATACTTTTATTTTTAAATGTCTTACATGTACACCTAAATTTAATCTCAATTTCAAAATATTTATTACAATGTCAAACTTTCTAACCTCTTAACTCATCGAAATCATGGTGATTTAAGAATGCTTTTCTTAAATCTTTTGGAACACACAATTAAATTTTTAAAGAAAATCAAATAATTCCATACCTTTTTTCTAAAGTTCAATAAATCAATGTTAATTTTAGTGGACATTAATAACCATCATAATCATCAATAAAAATAAACTAACACAAACACACACATGATGATGTTGGTTAACGTCCACTAAGATCAAATTTGGTTTATCAGACCTTAAGAAACGTAAGGAATTACTTGGTTTTCTCTAGGATTCTATTCCTTTGCTCGAAAATATTTAAAAGAAGCATTCCTAAATCACCATAGTTTTGATGAGGTAAAAGGTTAGGAAGGCCACTTAACAAATATTTTTAAATTTTATCTAATGTGGGTGTATGCAAGACATTCTAAGAGAAATTTCTTTTCATCTTCAACCCTCTTAGTGTCACAAAGATGACAAATTTTGTCAACCCATGATTTTAGGAGTTTTCAAACGCTTTGTTTCACTATGAAGCTTGTGAAAGTTTGTTCTTATTTAGTGATGTTGATTTTCTTCTTTACGCTTAGTCAAAATAAAGAGATACTTTTGATCTTTTAGATTAGGGTTGATCACCTCCTACAATATATTAATTTTCTATTATCCTCTAATTCTTTATCGCACCACAATTTCTCCTTAAATTTAGATCTAATAATATTTTTAATATTATCATTATTATGCAGAGGATCTCTTTATTCCCCAAAGATTTAACCAAGACTTGGAATCTTTATGCCAACCTCGTTTGATCCACATGTGGTTTTGACTAGAGTTTGAAGCAATCTTAGTAAGCCTCTTCTTTGTCATGTTGTTTATCTTGTTCTTGTACATTAGGTACCTATTCATAGTCATGCTATCAATGGAGGAAAGACTCACTTCTATGAGGATGATAGGATAGGGTGTATTGCCTTTAATTTTGAGATTATAACTTTTAAAAAACTTTTGGATTTTCTCTATCTTTCTCCATGATTATCTAGAGATGCTATAGTTCCAAACTTCACAACCATATAAGATAAAAAGAGTGATGAGAGTCTTAAAGAGGAGTTTTCTTTTATCCCATAGCCAAAGGTTCATTGATTTACAATAGTTTTCAAGCCCATAATAAACTTTCCACCCTCCATTTATCCTTTTCTGAAAGTTATAGTTTCAGTTAAGGTTGTGATGAAGATCAATTATGAGATATTTGTATGAAGTCACTTCCTCCAATTTGTTCTCGTCATACATGAAATTAGTGTAAGTGATATTTGTGGATTTAATTATAATAACCTTCATTTGTTAGTGTTAATAGTCATACTCGTATTAAATCTTAAATCCTTGAGAATTTTTAGTTGCTTGTCAAGATCACAGGAACTCATTGCCATAAGAGCAATATCATTAGTGCAAAGAAGAAATATGATGACTATACTAGTTAGAGTCAAGTCAACACAATCTACTTCTTCCAAACAACCCTCTAACTTGCCAATGTATATGTTAAAAATGACAGGGAATATAGAACGACCTTACTTAAATCTATATTAAAGTTAATTTCTTCACACCATTAACAATAATGTTTTTTTACAAACTCCAAAATATTTTAAACACCTATACTTTTAAACATCAAAATTATATAAATCTACAGTATTATATAATTTCTTTATTTATATTTTTAAACATTAAAATATTCCCAAAATTCCTTACCTATATCTTTAAACACATATATAAGAGATACAAGTTTTTATTCCAGAGAATTAAATATCTTAATGAACTTTGAAAACAAAAATATTATTTTTCTTTACATTATTTATTTTTTTACAATATTTTGGTTTTATATTATTTTTTATAACATATTTGTTATGACTCAATGTAATAATAAAATTAATATAAGAAAAATATTAAGCTTTTATCAATTTTCTATGTTAATGATAAACCATTTTAAATGTTCCAAAATAAAATATAAGTTTATAGTAGAAATAAACCATTTTAAATGTTTCATTTCTAATTAAAACAATTGCTATTGTAGTGGTGATGTATGTGCCTTTTTGGTGCATAGATTTGAATTCATGTACAATTTTGAATCAAAACATATTGAAGATGCTTATACCAATACCAAAATTACATTAGCCTATGTTCCTAAAATTAGTGTTGCGGTGAAGTGGTGTGACATTATTTATTAAAATTACTTAAAATATATTCATAATATCAATACAAATTACACTAAAACCAATAAATGACGATATTCTTTTGTTTTAATATAAGACAACAAATTTCTCTTAAATAAATTTTCAACCAACTATTATTTATTCTATAAAATAAATTGTCAATAAAATTGAAAGGAGATGTGCTCAATAAAAAACTATGTCTATAAAGGCCTAAGCTTAACATTAACTTATGAAATGTAGAATACCTATGGAGGTAATATGGGGTACCTAGGGAGGTACCCAATTGGAATGTGGTTATGTATTATTAGTGGAAGTCATTTAATATATGAGAATGTGGTCATTCAATGTAAGATGAACTAGGTCAACTATATTAATAAAGACCCACTATGGTAGTTGGATGTAATAAATGAGAGAAGGCTCTCTAGAAGGTTCCTAGGAGATAGAGAGAGCTATATAAAGAAGTGTAAGCAATGTAATGAAACATAATGAATAATATTTTGATGGTACAAGCAAGGATTGCTTGAGGAGTGCATTCCTTAAGGAATAATACATGGTGTTACCCTACCTCAAGGGTTTTGTCTCTATTTCTTGTGTTCAATATTTTGGTGAATGGTTTGGATTATTCGTGTTGAAATTATTGGTTATTTTGAGATTTATCTTCATATCTGGTATAGGTACTTAACAATTGGTATCAGAGCACTTTCCTTGGCCAAAGAAGGGAAGATTTTTTTTTTTCTTTTTGCAGAATTATTTCTAGGGAAGAAAAAGAGGGTGGCGCAATTTAGGTTCAGATATGAATCTTTAAGAGATGAATTTGGAAAAAATAAATTGTTTATTTGAATTCCTCTTGGAAAAATACCCAATTTAAAAAAAAAACCCAGCCGAAACGGAGTTCGGGAAGTAAAATTATGAGTATTTTAAATTCAACAGTTTTTCATGGTTTTTCCAGAAAAA
>SNQJ01S0044557.1:53661-76199 GCA_010110895.2 Picea sitchensis | reverse complement strand
GTGACTATTTTCTAAAATCAAATTTGATGAAGTGAAGGAAAAAATTACTAGATTATTTAAATAACTAATAAATAAAAATTTTAATAAAGAAGAAAGATATCAATGGCACTATGGTACCCAAGATTGAATCAATGGACCAAATTATTGTTAAAGAGATCACAACCTGTGGGAGAGGGAGAATGAAACTATGGAACTTCGTTCATGGATGGTCTACCAAGAAGTAGTATGCACAACCATCTATACGAGTTATACAAAGTTATAGAGATAGTTTGCCTAAGATATATACACAAGAGGAAACTCCTAAAAAAATATTAGGAGATAATAAACGTGGAGATGGAAAAAAGAGGTCGAGCGATAAAGGAGACATCAAACCAGATTGAATAATCATAGATAGCAAAGATTGTGTAGTGGAATGGCGGAAACTTATTTCGTTACAAGATCGTTAAAAAAAATAAGTTACACAATTGTTAAAAAATTGCATTGTGTGTTAATTAAAACTCAAATCTTAAGTATAACTTAATATTGAAAAATTGCATTCTATTACAGCTCCGCCAAAAGACATCGAATTGGTTAGCCAATCAGATGTGTGATAAAATTAATTTAAATTTTAGAAAAAAATACTTATTTTGTTAAGCATATGTACAACATTGGACAACAAGAAAAATATTCGCACTCAAAGGAAAACTAATTGATGGTCAAATATGAATCAAATGCTATAGTCTTGGCCTTCGATAGGGACCATCATATGAACAAACTAAGATACATACATACGTAGATATATAAAAAATAAACTAATAGATATACAATAATAATAATAACTAATACACCTAAAAAATATATGAGATTTTTAGTGAAATAGGGTGTTGGGTAATTCATTAAATGTTGTGGGTCGAAAGAATTTGTAATCTTTGTGATCTTAATAGGGTTGAAGATGATTTTTATTTTTATTTTTAAATGTATTACATGTACAACTAAATTTAATCTCAAAATATTTGTTACAATGTCGAACTTTCTAACCTTTTAACTCATTGAAATCATGGTGATTTAAGAATTCTTTTTTATCCGGATTTTATGAGCAAAAAAAAATGAATACGAATTATTATTAGTCTTAACACAAAAACATAAGGATAACAGAGATACAATAATAGAGATACAGTAAAACTAGTTTCTATTCAATAAGAAAATGTGTTGAAACTGTAAAATGCAACGAAAAACAAGCTTGCTAGAATGGTGGTGACTTATCTCTGAGAAGAGATGTGACGGCTACACTCATTCACAAGAAGATGGTTCAATGAGTCTCTCCAAATTTTTTTACAATAAACAAGAATTCCCAAACCCTAGACATCAGAAACCTAACCCTAGGAGATGAAGCGCCAAAAGTCATGTGGGCCCCGTTGGGGTAAGTTAGTACATCAACTTCCCAGGGTCTTAAATTTTGCATACAATCTTTGTTTTAGGCACACGATAGCCTGTTGAAAAGGTCTATCCGAGGAATACACATTTTTCCATCATAATCTAACTTTGTATGGATTTTGAATAAAGTGAGCTCTAAAATCGTTGTTTACGGCCTCAAAACAACCCTGGAAGTCAGGGACCCGAAAACTAGGAAAAAATGCCAAACTAGAAAACTGCCAAAATGAGCCAGTTGGAATAGGTGGGAGGCCACCGGAATCCATTTGGATCAATCCTACCCCATTAGAAAGAAATGGTCTCCATTTCATTGAAAGAAAGGAAATTTCTGTTGAATTTGGCCCCATGTGAGCCACTTGCCTTGGTGCAGGAGCTTCCCTACTTTGACAACTCGATAAAGATGGATCCTTTGTTGGCAAGTGATCTTGACCTATGTGTACACAATATGATCACTGGATGTTTGTTTCATGCAGTTAGGGTTGAGCTCTATTGGTTTCAACAATTTTTCTATCTATGAGGTGTCCAATAATGGTGAGAAATATGGCCGAAGGAGATCCACGTTGAACACTAGGTGTAGGCCAAGGAAAGGGGGAATGTTGAGCTCAAAATAATTATCACCCACAACCTTTGTGGTGGTGTATGGTCTATAACAGAGTGGGAGAAGCTTTTGATGGGCCCTTGTAAGGTGTTCTTTCTGCAAGTGTAACCACACTTTGTCTCCCACCTGAAAATTATGTGGCACTCGATGTTGATCATGGCACTGCTTGTACTTGGCATTGGACTTATGTAAAATATATTGAACTTGTTGGCGGATGTGCTGGATCCGCTCAATGGACCGGGATGATTTGTCATCTTTAGTTGGAGCAGGTGATGAATCGCCTGGGGTGGATGCAAGAGGTATTGCAACATCCATGGGACCCAATGGTTGGAATCCCAACTTGACCTAAAAGGGGTTTTGGTTGGTTGAGCTATGCAGGGCTCTATTGTAGCTATGATGAACATAGGGAAGACTCTCATCCCATGTGCGGGGGTGCTTGGAATTGTACATGCGTAGGATATGCATGATCATACGATTGACGACCTCAGTTTGGCCATCTATCTGGGGGTGGAAGGAAGTGCATTTAGTGAGCTTGGTGTCTAGCAGTGACTAGAGGCTCGAACTGAATGTGCTAAGGAACCGACTGTCTCAATCTTAGAAAATGGTTTGTGGGATTCCAAAATGTACCTAGACTCGTTCAAAGAAGAGCTTGGTAGTGGCCTCTACTATGATTCTCTTCTCTTAGGCAACCATGATCGCCATCTTGGAAAAGCGATCAATAACCACCAAGACACAGTCATTCCCCCTCTTGGTGGACGAAAGGCCCGATATGTAGTCCATTGAGATAGATTCCCATGGCCTATCAAGAGTAGGAAGGGGGGCGTACATGCCCTGTTTCTTAGTGGTCGGTTTGGAAATAACATAGGCAGTGAAAGACCTGATATACCTGTTGACATCCCATCGAAGTTTCGGCTAGTAGAAATGTTTCTGTAACACTGCCATTGTCTTTTCGACACCAAAGTGTCCTACCACCCACCTGTAGTGGGATTCCCAAATCGGCTTCGCTCGCTCGCTTGATGGAACCTAGAGATGGCCCAATCGACACAATATCCCGTCGTGAAGATGGAAATTAGCGACAACTAAGTTTGCACCCAGTATTTGGTATGTGGTGGAAAATTCAGGGCTTTTCTCATAGAGGTTGGGCCATCTAGAGGTCTCATGGCTGCAAGATACTAGCACCGTGGTGAGTGCCATGACTGGAGGTCGGTTGAGGAAATCAACAACTCAGTTGGTACTGCATATTTTGTAGTTTATGTTGAGGTGGAACTACTATAAGTATGTGGACTACTTCTGATGGTGGTCATTTTTCAATTTTCCTTGTGTCTGCATGCACTGTAGTGGCTTATGATCCATGTGGATTACTGTCTCCTTCCTGAAAATGTAATGTCTCCATTGGTGGTAGGATTTCACAATGGAGTACATTTCTTTGTCGTAAGTAGGGTACTTACAGAAAACATCTGATAGTGTCTCACTATGATAGGCCACGGGGTGGTCGTGCTGAGTGAGAACTACGCCGACAACATAGTCCAAATCATATGTCTCGATCTCAAAGGGATGTTGCAGGTATGATAATGAAAGTATTGGGATGAGCACAAGAGATGCTTTAAATCATCGAACGTTGGCTGTTGGGATAGGCCCCACACAAATTTTTCCTTACCACCACCCCTGGTTACTTGGCTTAGGGCCCATGCAATATGGGAGAATCCCAACACGAACCTGCTATAGAAATTGACAAGGCCTAAGAAGCCCCAAATATCAGTGAGTGTGGTTGGGGCTAGATAGTCACGAATGACCTAGATACTGGTTGGATCCACATGAACACCATGCTAATCCATGATGTAGCCTAGGTATTGGACCTTGTCCATGTCGAAGGAGAATTTTTCCAAGTTGGCATATAGCTTGTGCTGCCACAGGGTGTGAAAAACCTATTGAATATGCTGCAAGTGTTTCACCCAAGTATTGTTGTAGATGAGGATGTCATCCATATACACCACTATAAAAGTATTGGTGAAAGGTCACAGGATATCACCCATCATCCTCATGAAAGTTGTTGGAGCATTTGTCAAACCAAAGGGCATGACCAACCATTCAAAAAGAACTTATTTTGACTTGAAGGCGGTCTTCCATACATCTATCTGTTCTATGGGGACCTGGTGTAACCATAATTCAAATCAATCTTACTGATGTATTTCACCCCCTTGAGCTGATCAAGGAGATCGTCGATTCTAGGAATCGGGTATCGATTCCTGACTGTGATTTTATTTAGGGCCCGATAATCAATGTAGAGTCATTAGGTCCCATCTTTCTTCTGCACCAGCATGATTGGGATCCGACAAGGCGACGAGATCGGATGGGTGTTCCCCTTGTGGAGAAGTTCTTGGATATGTCACTTGATCTCCTCATTCTCTAACAGAGAGTGGAGGTAGACTGGCCCATTGGGAAATGATGTGTCAGGGGTCAGATCGATGGGATGCTTGACCTGACAGTGCAGAGGTACCCCGATAGGTGAGGAGAAGATATATTTGTATTCTGCCACGACCTTGTCCACTTGATTCTGTTGTGTGGAGAGGTCAGTTGCGAAGGTCCTGGATGTGGCTACAATATTTCTCTCACTCTGAGAGTGAATCATGAAGAAGAAAAACTTCCCGATTTGAGAGATGAGCTTCTTGCATTACTTAGTAGAGATCAAGGAAATAAAACTAGGTGGGACTGCCTCAGGTATCCTGTATAATTTCCTGTTCAAATTAATAATAACACTGTGAGGCCTAGACTCATATACAACATGAAGTTTCCATCAATAAGTTTTTCCCAAAAGAACATTACAAACTTTGAGAGGAGGAACATCACACAATACCTCATCTTTGAAGGAATTGATGCCGTATGACATAAAACACTGTTGGCTGACACGAAGATCACTTTCTTGGTGGAACCATCCAATGGTGTAGGGTTGCAAATGAGACGTTGTCGATAGGGATAGCCACTTGATGAAATCTTCTAAGATGAGGTTATTCTAGCTACCACTATCAACGATAAAGTGCAGCGGGGTGCCTTTTACCCACATTTGTGAATGGAAGAGGCACTTGCCTTCTTCTGGCTCGTCTGGTTCACTGGGTTGGACCTTGGTGGTAGAAATGGTGGAACTGGGTCCCGCGTCAGTGAAATGTCTCCCCCTTTTTGGTTCTGAATAAGAGTCGGAACCTGCATCCGATTCAGAGGCTTTCACCTCATCCACCAACGATTTCTTGGAGCAACAATCAACATTGTTATGCCAGGGGCTCTTATGGAAGTCACACCACTTCCCGGTATCTTTCTTTGTATTTCCAATTTCCTTCTTTTCTTGCAGCCTAGACTAGTTTTCCTGAGGCTTTCCATCTTTTCTCTATCCTTTTTTCTGTGGGTTGGGGATTCCCTTTACTTGCTTCTGATGTGAGGGGTTCCCAAGCCCCAATTTCTGCATCTTTTGTTTAAGCTTTTGCTCAATTTTGATGACATATCGATAGGCCATGCCCAAGGACGAGATGTCCAAAAGCTCCATTTCGGCCTGGTGTATCTATGCAGACCACCACGATACTTGAGCACTAGATGTTCTCATAATATTTGATACCCAAATTGGTTTGCAAGGTATGGAAGATAGTTGTGAACTCTGGAACTGCTTGGTCTCTTTTCTGTCGCAGTGTGGTCCATTTTGTATATAGGTCATCACAACTTCCGACAGGATAGTATTGTTCCTTGATAGCGTCCCTCAAGGAATCCCATGTGGCTGCGACTGTAAATAATGAGGGTTCCTCTATTTCCTTTTGCTCACAGAAAGTCACCCACCAATATTTGACACGGGGAATGAATTTGAGGAGCGCAAACATAATATTTTCTCTGTTCAAAAAGTTATGGACAAAAAAATACCCTTCTAGCAGATTCAACCATTTATCTACAACATCTGCATCTATATGACCTTCAAATATGGGAATATCAAAGTTGATTTGTACCTTGAAGAGGACGACACCTCCGTTCGAGGAAGATGTGTCACCTGTTGGTAACCGCTGAAGGATTTGCGCAAAACTATCCATCATTTCGTTCCTCTGTTGCATGAGGGTTTCCTTGAGAAACATTTTGAAAGGATCTCCTATCCCGTCGTATTTATTTTCTCCCGCCATGAGAGGTCACTTGGGAGTGCGAGAGATTTTTTCCTCAAGAGAAACAAGATCGAGACCCAATTCTTTGTACCCTGACCTCGTCAGGGACATGCATTAAGAACGACAAGGAGCAGATCGCTCTAATACCACTGATCCAAATTTTATGAGCAGAACGAAATGAATACAGATTATTATTATTATTAACATAGAAACACAAGGATAATAGAGATATAATAATAGAGATATAGTAAAACTGGTTTCTATTCAATAAGAAAATGTGCTAAAAATGTAAAATGCAATGGAAAACAAGCTTGCTAGAATCGTGGTGGCTTATCTTTGAGAAGAGATGTGATGGTTGCGCTCATTCGCAAGAAGATGGTTATAATGAGGCTCTCCAAGAATTTTTACAATAAACAAGAATGCCAAAAACCTAGACATCAAAAAACCTAACCCTAGGAGATGAAGCGCAAAAAGCCATGTGGGCCCTATTACGGTAAGTTAGTACTTCAAATTCTTAGGGTCGTAACTTTTGCATATGATATCCGTTTTAGGCGCACGATATCCTATTGGAACGATCTATCTGAGGAATACACATGTTGTCATCAGAATTTGACTCTGTACAATTTGACTGTGGTGAGTCCTAAAAACGTTGTTTAGGGCCTCAAAACGACCCCGGAAGTCAGGGACCCAAAAACTAGGAAAAAACTGCCAAACTGAAAAAATGCCAAAATGAGCTAATTGGAATAGGTGGGAGGCCACCGACATCCATCTGGATCACTTTTCTTAAAGCTTTTAAAACACACAAGTAAATTTTTAAAGCAAATCAAATAATTTCCTACCTTTTTTCTAAAGTTTAATATATCAATGTTAATCTTAGTGCACATTGATAACCATCATCATCATCAATAAAAATAAACTAACACACACACACACATGATGATGATGATGATGATGGTGATGGTTAACATCCACTAAGATCAAATTTGATTTATCGGACCTTAAGAAAGGTAAGGAATTACTTGGTTTTCTTCAGGATTCTATTCCTTTGCTCAAAAATCTTTAATAGAAGCATCCCTAAATCACCATAGTTTTGATGAGGTAAGAGGTTAGGAAGGCCACTTAACAAACATTTTTAAATTTTAACTAATATGGGTGTATGCAAGACATTATAAGAGAAATTTCTTTTCATCTTCAACCCTCTTAGTGTCACAAAGATGACAAATTTTTTCGACCCACGATTTTAGGAGTTTTCAAACGCCTTGTTTCACTTGAAGCTTGTGAAGTTTGTTCTTATTTAGTGATGTTGATTTTCTTCTTTACGCTTAGTCAAAATAAAGAGATACTTTTGATCTTTTAGATTAGGGTTGATCACCTCCTACAATATCTTAATTTTCTATTATCCTCTAATTCTTTATCACAACACGATTTCTCCTTAAATTTAGATGTAATAATACTTTTAATATTATCATTATTATGCAGAGGATCTATTCCTTTATTCCCCAAAGATTTAACAAAGACTTGGAATCTTTATGCCAACCTTGTTTGAACCACATGTGGTTTTGACTAGAGTTTGAAGCAATCTTAGTAAGCCTCTTGTCTTCCATGTTGTTTATCTTGTTTTTGTACATTAGGTACCTAGTCATAGTCATGCTCTCAATGGAGGTGTTGTTCCTGAGTCTGTACTAAGGCTTAAAGTACAGTGTCAAGGCATCCGAAATTATACAAAAGGTTGATACAAGGCAATCCAAATTATACAAAAGGTTGATACAAGATTATACTAACCTTCAGTATGAGAAACTAAAGCAGATTTCTACGCTCATTGCCTAGCTTTCCAAATCGCTCTTGAGCGCTATGTCACGCCAACGACTCTACGATTGTTCCACCATTCCGGTGTTTGCGCTTTAAGGATCATGGGTTCAAGAGATTTAAAGCGTATTTGGCTAGGATATCCCGGTTGAATATTGGGTTGAGTTGTTGTAGGTACAAATATTTGTAACGCCCAAAGATGTGGAAATGGTTTTTGAGAGATAATTTATTTGCCGTGTTAATTTGGACGAAATAAAGAGGAACCTTTGCATGAAAAATGAAATAAAAAACGCAAACTGAAGGCCCTTCCCCGTAACTGTTGTTTCGTGACATAAAATAACGCGGAGATGGAGAAAACATTGTTTAGGATGACGGGGTTCCTCCCGTCACCGAAAACTCACGATATACGTATGAAGCAATTGACATAAACATAATTGACTTAATGTGAATAAACATAAAATTCTGTAAGTGTAATTGGTCTTACACCCTGGCTAATAGTCGGTGCAGAGGAAAGACAATAGACAATTATAGAAATAGATGCAAACCTTTCAACATAGTAGTGGTCGTATTTTCAAATTACAGTGATACACGTCAATATGTAGAGCAAAATGAAAAGAAACAAATAACATGATGTAACAAACTTGCATGCATAATGTCGGTGGGCGGAATCAGGAATCCTCAAATTGCTTGTATATCTCCTTTGATGCAAAAATTCTCTTACATTTCACCAAGAAGGTCCAGACTCTCTTCAGGATGTATTTATACAAAATTTGCCTTGGTCTTAAGAGCTAGAAATTAATCTATATCCTCATCATTTAATCTGTTTCAAAAAGTGCCGATGTTGGTTTCTTTACTAGATTTAATACCTAAGGATACATTTGGTCCAAAAATGAAATACGTCGTGAAGGCTTTGCATCGACAAATGGGGGAGCGCAAATAACTCCATTTCACCAATTTTATCTTTAAGAAGTGCTAGGTGCCTCCATTCCTAGCGCCGGACTCGTAAAAATTTCATACACTTGTTCAATTTAACCGGGTGCGACAAGCCGCAAAGGTTCGGCCTGACAACGGGCTTCGACCAAATAGCACTCTCATGCCAACTGTGGAGCTACTAATTCACTTGTGGTGGCTATCAACGAAGTTCGGGCGATCTAAGTCGCACCGGTTGAATCAAATGTTTATCGCATTTGAGTCATCGATCTTGTCCATCTTGGAGATTTCTGCCGAATTTCTCTCATTCTCCCCTTTTATGTCGAGAGAAATCCGACCTATATTTATCCGCCTCGCGGTTGTTCCAATTTCTATCCCTATCTGCCACCATTTATATTATTGATGGCCTCATCTAACAAACTTGTCACTTTCTAAGCCTGCTCCTTGCTTAAAGTAATATCATGTTCCCAATTCTTTAACAAGATACACCCCTGGTTTGTTCGGTACGGTGAGCCCGGGAGGCCCTGAGAACCTGTTGTTGGTCGCTATCAATGCCTCTTGGAAAGCCGTAATTGAAAGCAAATTTCTCCGCGTCTTTCCTTTGTTAGTCGTGATTCTCGAGATTTGCTGAATTGACAAGCGCCTTCAATTTTTCCAACTTTGTTTAGCGTTCTTTCAGCGTAAGAGATCCCACCTCGGCTGACCGTTGCTCCGGGATTTAATGGCCTCGGCGTCCATTGTCTTGATTTTGTGACCTCCAACCGAAGCCTACCGTAATCATATCTCCGGCCGGTCCGATTGTACCCACCATCTCGATTGTAGAATTCGCTGTTCAAATTTCACCCGCGACTTCAATTTCCTCGCTTTCTGCTGCCGAAGCCACCCCGGCCTCAAGAGTCTTGATCGCATCGACGGCTTTGAGATGCCTTTCAACATTTTGATCAATATTGATTTGCCGCCATGCACGCTTCCAGCCGCCCCGATTTCAAAGGGCAAACCCATCTTTATTCTCCCATCGGGTCATTACTTAAATCTTTTATTGCGGACTCTCCCTCCTTGCATAAAACTCGCTTTCACCTGCCAGCTTCTTTCCTCTTTTGTCAAAGAAGAAATCATATTAATCATCACGGATTCGTCTGACTGGTTCTATTTCGTCCGGACTGGCACTTCACCGGTTTCGTCCGCATTTATTTCGGTACCAACTCAAACCAACGTCCCCGCAATGGATCCATCGCCACCGGCATCGGAAATCGGTTCGTCAACGGTTTTCAACCTTCATTCGCACCTGCAATTGTTTTATACTGATCGACGCCGGTTTCACCGGTCGGTTCGCCCTTCCATTTATCATCAGAGATGCGGGGTGGCAATAGGCCAAAAATGGTGACGTGCATGGGCACCATTACCCAGTTAAAAGTTTCATAAATAAACTTGTTCGCTTTATTTTCCTACGCTATCGTGTACTCTGTTATGAATGGGGCCTTCTCATGCTGGAGTCCAAGCTCACTTCATTAAAGGAAAAGGCGCCATGGAGCATATCGCATCCATGATATACTCGGACATGTAGAATCCTACTGCTTCCTCAACGCCTTTTCCGCACCGTGATCCCGCGAATGTCCATCTGAGAGCATTTTGCCCAATTAAATGAGCAAACTTCTACTACCCGGAAAATGAGGGGTACCCACTGAATGATAAAATGAGCGGTGTCCTCTGATCCCAAAAGCCGACAAGTCATCATCGCCACATATAAAATATTGGGCTCCAACGAAGAAATTAAATACACACCCTTGTCATTCGCTTTGAATGTCACAGAGCGCGAAACCCAAAATTTTATCAAACCTGGCATAGTTTTGTTATATTCTGTGCATTCCTTCTTTTTTAATTCCGCCAGGAATTCTTGGCTATATGTATATTCGAAATTTGCCGGGAGCTTATACATAGCCCGGATATGTTCAGGCCTAAAGTCCCGATCATGGCCTGTCGGCCATTCACGATAGTTCTCAGAGGCTCCACGCGATCCAATGCCCATTGGATCATGTCGAAGTATAGGAGCAAATCGAGGTCCGTTGGCACTGTGTGCATCCCCGACTCTGTACCGTCTTGTACTTAGTATTCATGTCGCCTTTCACAACATCAAGGTTATCGCCATAAGAATCTGAACAGTTCGCCATCATGGCTTTCAGAATGTTTGAAATAGACAACCAGGTGTATACTGAGCCACTCATCTGAGGAAAAGTATCTGAGACATTATCCACACCCTGTGCCGCAACCTCGACGCTTGCTTTCGCTGCTCTCCTTGTAGCCATGGCTAACACTTGTTTTTTCGCTCTTCTACAATAGACCTATGTATACATGCGGAAATGAGTATCTTCGGGAAAGGCGAGCTTTACGTTAATAAGAAATGTTTAAAAATGAAATCTTGTATATATTTGTACTATACCTTTAGACGTAAGTCTGTCAAATCGCTAATAAAACCGAATTTATTGAAAATCCGATCTTATTTTTTTCGTGGATTTACCCTAAATTCTCACACGCTTTAAATATTGGGCAGCTTCTAAGGCAATTTTGGTTAGCAGCGTAAGAATATACATCGGAAACTTGCCAACCTTGCCGGGTATATTTCACGACTTAAAAAATACAAATCTTAACGACCTGAAAAACTTCCTCGCCTTTCATTACATCGTGAACTTTGCTTTCGTATTCTGACCCGTAAACTCGCGAGACTACGAGGGCTGAGTTTAATGTAATCAATGGTAATCATGATTTGCGGATCCCCCACGATATGATTAACTTTAATCGCGATATCGTGATTCGGGAATTCTAAGACAAACTTTCAGGAGAATGATACCGGAATCGCTTATATCGAGATGTGGGGATAATAAAGGGTCGAATTAAGAGTATAAAACCGCTAGATTGTATGCATTAATTACTCGAGCATCATTATGTCGTAACTTCGTGAATCGGAGTTTTGTACACCTTAACTTCGTGAAAGAAGATGTCGAGTGGTGATGTACCGAGAATCAAGTTTTAATCATGGTTAGTTTTTTAACCATTGGCTCTTGGCTAAGGTTATCAGAAAAAGTTTATCGCGTTTTCGGCTCTCGGGTTTGTAAGAACAAAAACTTGGGTTCTACAAATGCCGGTATACAAACCCCACGATGTCTAATCATGGGTCAAAGGTTTTACCCTAGTCAAATACCGTGGACGGTACTAGGGAAACCGAAGTTCCCATTCTCGACCGGGACTTTAATCGAAACCAAGGTGTCCTCAATTTTATGGCATCCGACTATACACCAAAATGACATTCCAAAAACAAAACAAAAAAGGCAAACATATTGGTGGAAAATGGATCTTTTCTTTTGAAAGTGAAAAAAGCTTGTTATTCAAACGACGAGATTTAAGAGTCTTATGATTTTGGAAGGAAAAGAAGAACAACTTTAAATGTCAAGTATCAAACGTCGAAAATTGCGCGAGGTGAAAAAACAAGGGCGGATCCAACAGGAGGAAAGACTCACTTCTATGAGGATGATAGGATAGGGTGTATTGCCTTTAATTTTGAGATTATAACTTATAAAACACTTTTGGATTTTCTCTATCTTTCTCCATGATTATCTAGAGATGCTAAAGTCCCAAACTTCACAACCATATAAGATAACAATAGTGATGATAGTCTCAAAGAGAGTTTTATTTTATCCCATGGCCAAAGGTTCATTGATTTACAACATTTTTCAAGTCCATAATAAACTTTCCACCCTCCATTTTATCCTTTTCTGAATGCTATAGTTTCAGTTAAGGTTGTGATGAAGATCAATTATGAGATATTTGTATGAATTCACTCCCTCCAAGTTGTTCTTGTCATACATGAAATTAGTGTAAGTGATCTTTGTGGATTTAAATAATATCGTTCATTTGTTAGTGTTAATAGTCATGCTCGTCTTAAATCTTAAATCCTTGATAATTTTTAGTTGCTTGTCGAGATCATAGGGACTCCTTGTCATAAGAGAAATATCATTAGTGCAAAGAAGAAAGATGATGACTATACCATTTAGAGTCAAGTCAACACAATATACTTCTTCCAAACAACCCTCTAAGTTGTCAATATATATGTTAAAAATAATAGGGAATAAGAAACAACCTTACTTAAATCCTATATTAAAATTAATCTCTTCAATCCCTTAACAATAATGTTTTTTTACAAACTCCAAAATAATTTAAACACCTATACTTTTAAACATCAAAATTATATAGTATTATATAATTTCTTTATTATATTTTTAAACATTAAAATATTCCCAAAATTCCTTACCTATATTTTTAAACACATATAGAAAGAGATAAAAGTTTTTATTAAAGAGAATTAAATATCCTATTGAACTTTGAAAACATATTTTTTTTGAAAGAAAAAAATATTATTTTTCTTTACATTATTTATTTTTTTAAAATATTTTGGTTTTATATATATTTTATAACATTTTTGTTATGAATCAATGCAATAATAAAATTAATATATTACAATATTTTGGTTATATATATATATATATATATATATATATTTATAACATTTTTGTTATGAATCAATGCAATAATAAAACTAATATAAGAAAAATCTTAAGATTTTATCAATTTTCTATGTTTATGATAAATCATTTTAAATGTTATAAAATACAAGTTTAATAAAATTAATATAAGAAAATCCTTAAGATTTTATCAATTTTCTATGTTTATGATAAACCATTTTAAATGTTTCAAAATATAAGTTTATAATTGAAGTAAATCATTTTAAATGTTTCATTTTTAATTAAAATAAGTTTTATTGGGTTGTAGTGGTTATGTCCCTGCCTTTTTGGTGTATAGATTTGAATTCATGCACAATTTTGAATTAAAACATATTGAAGATGCTTATACCAATACCAAAATTGCATTAGCCTATGTTCCTAAAATTAATGTTGCAGGTGAAGTGGTGTGGCATTACTTATCAAAATTACTTAAAATATAATTATAATAGCAATAACAATTACACTAAAACCAACAAATGATGACATCCTTTTGTTGTAATATAAGGCAACAAATTTCTCTTAAATAAATTGTCAACCAACTATTATTTATTCTATAAAATAAATAGTTAATAAAATTGAAAGAAAATGTGCTAAATAAAAAAATAATGTTTATAAGGACCTAAGATTAACATTAACTTATGAAATTAGAATGATGTATGTTAAGTTATTTATGGAAAATATAACAATTATGTAAAGGAAAGATAAAATTAATTAATTTGAAGTGCCAACAACTTAAACATTCATGAGCATATAGTTTTTTCTTATGCAACCTAAGCAAAGATCATCACACATAATTAATAAAATTAATAGTTACAAAAGTTAACATATTACTATAAAGTGAAGAGCTTATATGTTTAAATAAAAATATAAGCTCAAGTAATCATCCACTTATCATATTGTTATTAATTTTTTGACTATTTGACATGATTAGATAACGACTTGATAAATTTGATAATGTAACTTTATTCATAACCATATGAATAATTGCCATAAAATTATTTCCTAATATTCTAAAATACAATGTTATTTGACTCTCTATCATTATTTTGGTTTTATACAATATCCATTTAACTTCAATACAATGTTATTTGACTCTCTATCATTTAATTTTGGTTTTATACAATATTTATTAACTTCAAGTGTATTCTATTTTATTAATATTCATGGTGACATAGTTTATTTTTTATTTTTTATTTTTTTGTAGATTTTGTAATTATTAAAAAAAAATTCTACTATGTTTGAATTTTTTAATTGTTATATATATATATATATATATATATATATATATATATATATAATATAATCATTAATTTCAAATTGAAGTTATGCACATTCACTAGATATTTTCTAAAATCACTAATAAATGAAAAAAATAATAAAGAAGAAAGAGATCAATGACACTATAATGATCACTTCGATAATAATTTGCATTCAGTATGGGTGCATCCAACTCCACCTGGTCCAGATTATTGTTAAAGAGATCACAACCTATGAGAAAGGTAGAAAGAAACTATGAAACTTCGTTCATGGATGGTCTACCAAGAAGTAGTATGCACAACCATCTATGCGAGTTATAAATAGTTATAGAGATAGTTTGGTTGAGGTATATACACAAGAGGAAACTCCTAAAAAATATTAGGAGATAAAAAACTCAGAGATGGAAGAGGTCCAACAATAAAGGAGACATCAAACGAGACCCATAACAAAGATTGTGTAGTGGAATGGTGAAAACTTATTTAGTTTGTTAAAAAAATTAGTTACAAAATCGTTAAAAAATTGCATTGTGTGTTAATTAAAACTCAAAACTTAAGTATAACCTAAGATTAAAAAATTGCATTGTGTGTTAATTAAAACTCAAAACTTAAGTATAACCTAAGATTGAAAAATTGCATTATGTTACAGCGCCCCAAAAGACATTGAATTGGTTAGCTAATAAGATGTGTGATAAAAGTAATTTAAATATTACAAAATAATAATTATTTTGTAATGCATATATACAACATTGGACAACAGGATACAACATTGGACAACAAGAAAAATATTCCTAGTCAAAGACAAACTAATGGATGGTCAACTATGAATCAAATGCTATAGTCCTTGCCTTGGGCAAGACTATTAATTAATATAATTTGATTAATAAGATTTATGGGGTGGGAGTTATTTTTGGAATTATTTAAAGAATCCACAACAATATTTTTATTAGTTTGTGGAGCGTTTTGAATCCATAATAATAAAAATAATAAACTACCCCTACATAAATATAAGTTAGATCAGCTAGGAAATCATGCTTTCTTGGAAATTGGTTGTGGGCGTTTTGGATCCATAATAATAGAAATAAACTACCCTACATAAATATATAAGTTAGATGCTTGGCTAAGAGCTCATCTTTTTTCTTGGAGGTAAGGGAAACAAGTTAACCCGGCTCAAAACCATCTAGCGGGGAGTGAAAGTCTTGGCACTAAAAAGGGAACAAGTTAAGTTAAGCTGAGTCGCCCTCTTATAGAGACACCAAGGTTAGCGGCTCAAAATTGAAACATGTAGCCGGTGAAAATTTGCCCCATTAAAAAACACCAACTAGTTATTCTAGATTGTGTGATCTTCCTTGAATAATAGTGATGAGTTAGCATGCATTAGCAGACACCAACTAATAATGAATATCCCCATTACTAGTTGACAACTAAACTAAGTTATGATAATTTTTCCCAAGAAAATAACATTAATAATAAAAAAAACATAATGTATAACAATAAAAACATAAACTCCTTCCTAAAATCTTTTAAATAAGTGTTTTAAAATTTAATAAAATTAGGGGTTAAAATAATATTAATAAAATTAGAGTTAAAATAATAAAATTATAAAATTAAAGTTAAACAGAATATGGCATGGCAGTTTATTTCATGCGAAGCGGTTGAAAAATAGATGGGATCCGGATAGTATTTCCAAAGCACTAACTGCAACGAAATGTCCAAAACTAGCAGTTATTGGTTGCTGCTTTAGTGACGAGGGGTGATTAAGGGTGGTCGCCATTACCCGTGTGCCGGTAATTAGAAATCAGCGCTGGTATGTCGGGTTAAGATAGGGTTTCAGTTGTGCTGGTGGCGGTTGCTCACACTATTGCCCGAGATAACAAGAGGAGGTGAAATAGGTATGTATGGATGGATGAAAGAATGAGTAAGAATAGTGTTGGATAGATGGCAGACTCCAATGTCCAGACAGGAAAACCGGCTAGCTCTTCCACTCCGTTGCTCGCTGGTGCCCATTCTCATTTCATTTCTTCTGTTAACAGACAGGGGCATGTGGCCGGGATGCTGGCCCGAGCAGGCTCCAGCTCTGTTTCACAACTGAAGAAAGGCACAAGAAATACTGGGATCTTTGAAGGCGATGGGGACAGTTCAACTGTTCACAGCCCAGGAAGAAAGGATGCTTATGATCGGCGACCCGGCCCGTGCAGCGAAGATTCCGATGTGGTGGACGATTACCAGAGAAATTTCAAGACTGGTGGATGGAACAACGAGAGCTCTGGGACGAGCGCGGCCATGCCTGAGGGCAAAGGGAAGATGAATTATAAAGCTTTCTGTGCCCTTCGTCGAAATCCCAAGCGGCGCAGAAATAATGGTCAGATGGAGGAACAGTGCATGGCGCCCGGCCACCAACAGCAGAAGTCTGTTGTGACGAAGAAGACAAATTCCATATTCATGGCGGAGAAAGCCAGAGCCTGCACTGAATGCGGGAAGGAGTTCTCGTCTTGGAAGGCTTTGTTCGGGCACATGAGATGCCATCCAGAGCGGGAGTGGAGGGGCATCCTGCCTCCACAAGGTGTTCGCCAAGAAAGAGAGACGATGATAATGGCGAATATTCCACGGCCCCTCGCGCAGATTAAATTTCACAGCAGACAGGTAATCAATTCCAGTTTTTCTCTTTTATTGATTTTGATTCGTACGCGCGAACTATGAAACTTAACTTAGCTTTAGGGCGATACAGATCGAGAGGCTTCAAACTGATTCCAATCTGCTGTGTTGGTATTTGTATGCTCAGATCTTTATAGTATAGTGTGTAGATAGATATACATGTTTATCTCTATGTAAGGATATATATAAGATTGTATATATACTAGAACAGGAATGAGCCAAGAGATTTCGAATCCAATATCCATTTCAGGGTTTCGTCAAATCACTCCATGAACCAATCTCAACTATAGAGTTTCAATTCTATGTTTGCACATGAGGGAACTGAAGATAGATTCTCATTCTCTGAGATTGCTTGATAGTCTTCTAGTCAAGTTCAATTCTATGTTTGCACATGAGGGAACTGAAGATAGATTCTCATTCTCTGAGATTGCTTGATAGTCTTCTAGTCCAGATTCACAGTAGAAAATCTGACATTAAAAAGAGTCAAGTTCAATTCTATGTTTGCAAATTCTATGTTTGCACATGAGGGAACTGAAGATAGATTCTCATTCTCTGAGATTGCTTGATAGTCTTGCTTGATAGTCTTCTAGTCCAGATTCACAGTAGAAAATTTGACATTAAAAAGAGTGTGATATAGAGTTTTAATTTTATATTTGCACATAAGGGAGGGAACTGAAGATAGATTTTCATTATGTGAGATTGCTTGATAGTCTTATAGTCAAGATTCATAGTAGAAAATCCGACATCCAAAAGAGTGTGATATAGAGTTTTAATTCTATGTTTACACATACGATAACTGAAGATAGATTCTCACTGTCTAAAATTGCTTGATAGTCTTTTAATCAAGATTCACAGTAGAAAACCTGACATTGAAAAGAGTGTGATATAGAGTTTTAATTTTATGTTTGCACATAAGAGAATTGAAAATAGATTCTCATTTTTTGAGATTGTTTAATCCTCTTCTAATCAAGATTCACAGTAGAAAATCAGACATTAAAAAGAGTATGAAGATGAGTTAAGACTGTTATTTTTTGGTCAATAAGATGTTCAACCTCGCAAACGTCATTAAAATAATGAGTTACCAATACTCAACCTAATAGACGTCATTAAAATCAATCAATTACACAGATGCCATTTGTTTATTTAAAATCTCACTGACATTTTTTTCTGTTGTGCAGATGCATGGCCAGCAGCAGGGGGTCCAAAGAAACAAAGTTAACCTCCCCCAACCAGCATTAGAGGCCCACTCTGAATTGGTATCACTAGACGAGAAAGCAGCGGCGTCCGACAAATTGCTCGGCGATGACAGCGACACCGAGAGCATAGAGACAGCTTATATTCACGAAAACGATCAGAAACCCCAATTAGGTCAGACAATGGTGGCGGCGAAAAGATCCAGGCGCCCAAAGGCGGCGCTGAATGTGAATTCTGTTGAAGATGAAACTCATGGCGGAATGGAAACTGTGAAGAACGAGGGCAGCGCGGCATCAACTCCGAGAGAAATTAGGGAACAACGAGACATGGCCCATTGCCTGGTCATGCTTTCTTCTGCAGCAAGGGCTGTGGACGATGAATACGCTTTTTCCGATAACAGAGACGGGGTCGCCATGATGGACGAGCGAGCCGAATCGATAGAATCAGAGGCGGCGAAAATGTTCCCATGGGAATTAGGATGCTATTCCAAGAAAGAGCAGAGTCAGAGTCGAAACTTGGAACTAGTCTTGGCGAACGATCAGGTCGAAGCTGCCGGGTCTGTGCAGGCGGGCGAGATGAAGCATGGAGGATTCGAATGCGGGACTTGCAAGAAGGTATTCAGGTCGCACCAGGCTCTGGGAGGGCATCGAGCGAGCCACAAGAAAGTGAAGGGTTGTTTCGCCAGAACAGTTAACGCGGATGGAGTACCACCACAAGAAAGCTTCCCCGACGAAGACGTAATCACCACAGAAGATTTAACTAAATCGGACGACAACAACAACAATAGGGCCGAAATTGCAGCTTCAGAGAAAATAAAATTAGAAGAGACTATCGCTTACAGAGCTCGATTAGAGGCGCCAGAATTTGCAGCTGCCGAGATAACAAAGAAAACTAAAGCAAGCGGTGGCCATCAGTGCTCAATCTGCTCTCGAGTATTTTCCACAGGGCAAGCATTGGGCGGGCATAAAAGATGCCACTGGGGGGCTGGTGATAACAGCAGCAAAACCGAAGCGGCAGCGGCTCCTATCAACAGGCCTGCAATGGCAGTCCCCCCCATTACTTACTTGCAATGGCAAGCCAAGACTCCAAGCACAAAGGGCGATTTCCTAGACCTTAATTTGCCAGCTCCTGTTGAAGAAGAAGAAGAAGATCAAATGACTGATGAGCAATTACAGCTCAAACTTCATGCAGATGTTGAGCTTCGCATGTGTAGCGCTTCGCTGGATTCCATGAAGAGGGCTGGTGAATTCCTGAGCCTTTCGTCTGGAATGGACGAGAAAAATTCGATCAACGCAGGGCAGAACTACAATTCCCAGCCACAGCAACAACAGAGCCGGAGAAAGGATCCAGTGGATAATCAGCTAAGGATCCAACGAACATCTTCAGAAATGAATATGAAATATTCTGCCAGGCGTTTTCAGTGCAATCTCTGTAGCAAAGTGGTGGCGACTGTGGAGTCTCTGAATGATCATATAAAGAGATCGCACAATGTTGCAACACCCCAATTCTTCCTGCGGGAGCCACCATTATGATATGATATGCATTCCTCACTTGTCTTTACTTATCCCCATTCTAGCAGGAGATCGGTATATAATCTGAAGTATACAGTTCGAGGGATTCTCAGCACGATCACCATGAGACTCTAGCTTCTGGTCTAGATCTTCCAATCCAAACCAAATCCCCCCACCTTAAAAAAAACCGAAAAAATAAAATATTGTTTATTTATAATAGATCTGCACACGATATTGCTGATGCCCATTAGTTTGGATTTGATTTTCTATATGCCATATGCATGGTTATTGTTCTCGCCCATTGTTAATTTGGCCATAGGAAGATCTCGTCCAGGTCAATATAAGTACAGTTTCAATTTCAGTTAAATAATATTTAGTTTATGAAGATAATGATAGTTAGTGTTTACTAAAAATTGGTTTAGATTAGTTTGTATGGAGTGTTGTTATTTATTGTTATCATTTGGTAATTAATTATTATTCATTTTTTTTTGGGTGACTTTTTTATTTTTTGAAATTTTTTAATTTAGTTTGATATTTTTCAATGAAGTTTTTATTTACAAATGTTTCAATTTATGATTTATTTTTTAATTCTTTTTTAATTATTTCTAATATGTTTTTATCTTTTTCTTTTTTTATACTAAAAATTATAAGGTTTAAGACTCTTTTGTTACACACAAGGTTTAACTCTATGAGCTTATTTATTTTCTCTTTGATAGATTTTATATCCAATTTATGTTCTACACTATTTAAAGCCAAATTGTTAATTGGCTTTTCTTCTAACTCTTTAACTCTATGAGTTTATTCATTTATTCTTTGATAAGTTTTATATCCAATTTGTGTTCCACACTATTTAAGGCCAAATTGTTAATTAGCTTTTCTTCTAACTCTTTAATCTTGTTCCTAACTCTTTAACTCTATGAGCTTATTCATTTCTTCTTTGATAGGTTTTATATCTAATTTGTGTTCCACACTATTTAAGGCCAAATTGTTAATTAGCTTTTCTTCCAACTCTTTAATCTTGTTCCTAAAATTGTTATATGACATTTCGTTGTTCATATATATAAAAATGAATTGCATTTTTATTTATGAATGAATTTACCATTATATTGAAAAGTTCTTGCATATAACTCTAATAATTGGAGTTGGTTAATGAGTAAATATATAATTCATATATCTAACTAGTTGGTTAATGAGTGAATATAGAATTCATATATCTAACTAGTTGGTTAATGAGTGAATATAGAATTCATATATTTAATTTTAATAATTGAAATTGGTTTATGAGTGAATAAAATCATGTTTAAAAGTTCTTTTTATTTATAAATGAATTTATCATTATATTGAAAAGTTTTTACATATATTTAACTCTAATAATTGGAGTTGGTTAATGAATGAATATATAATTCATATATCTAACTAGTTGGTTAATGAGTGAATATAGAATTCATATATTTAATTTTAATAATTGGAATTGGTTTATGAGTGAATGGAATCATTAGAATTATTCTTACATAGCTCTATATGTATATCAAACTTTTTTGAATTTAATTGATCATGATTGGTATTTTGTTTTTAAGAAATGTTTGGAAAGTTTTAATGATGTATTAAGACTTTTATAATTAATGTTTCTCTCTTCTTGACATTTTCACATTGTTAAAAAAATATATTTTCATCTATGTAAAGCATAAATAATCAATTTTTCATATAAGTTATTGATTATAATTTTTTTCTTTTTTACCGATTATCAATTTTTTAACTTTTTTAATTTTTTAATTTTAATATGCTTTTGTTAGATTACGAGATATATTTTAGTGTAAGTTGTCTATATTTTTTTATTAAAATTATAAAGTTTTTCTTATTATTTATATTGTAATACTCTTAATTGGATAAAAACCATTACCCCTTCATCCCTTAGTATAATACATCTCTCTCTTTCTTCTTCTAATTTTAAAGGGAATCTAACTTCTTAAAATGATTCATTTGGAGAGTTGTATAAATTCTCAAAATTCTTGTATACTAAGTTAGACTAGGCTAACCTACATGTAAGAAAATAACTATAAATTATTTACAATTAAATCATTAATTGTATATTAATATGTAAATATTTTTTTTTGACACAATGAGATGCAATTCTAATTTTTTAACTTTTTCCATTTCCTTCACTAATGAATATTATTACACTCCTTTCTCCATTAAAGCCCCATTTTTTATACAAGCAATTTGAAAAATTAAATTATATATNAATGATTCATTTGGAGAGTTGTATAAATTCTCAAAATTCTTGTATACTAAGTTAGACTAGGCTAACCTACATGTAAGAAAATAACTATAAATTATTTACAATTAAATCATTAATTGTATATTAATATGTAAATATTTTTTTTTTTTGACACAATGAGATCCAATTCTAATTTTTTAACTTTTTCCATTTCCTTCACTAATGAATATTATTACACTCCTTTCTCCCCATTTTTTATACAAGCAATTTGAAAAATTAA
>SNQJ01S0044557.1:4436-27864 GCA_010110895.2 Picea sitchensis | reverse complement strand
CTGAGGAAGACCACAATACACACAAGTTGCCATGCTCTATTCCCAAAGTGATTTACCACATACAACTTGTCAAATGATGTGCTAGAATGGTCAATTCTTGTGCTACATGGATCAGTGAAGTATAAAGAAGCAATACAGTTTCTTCAACTATTTAATTAACCAATATGTATCTCATATAAATCATCCAATGACCTAGTGAGAGGAACTAATTTCTAAATAAAAGGAATTAAAAATAGAAATCTGGTTGAGAAAAGGAAGCTATGGTAATAGGTATTTTATCATGGCCATCAATCTCATTTAAGAATTTGGATGGATGTTTTGAGTCTCCTATATGTTGTAGTTAATAAAAGAATTGTAAGAATTAATTCTAAGCCAGAATTAATATTAAAATTTTTTGGAATTTTCACTATAATCCATTAAAAAATAACTATAAATGTAATTCCATCACACAACATTCACACTACAGTCACACAATGAACAAAACATTTACCTTGGAAACCCAAATGAGAAAACCAACATTCAAATGGATTTGGTTAATATTTATTTCTTATCAAATTTGTAAGTTTACAATTTAGTTTGTCTCTCTGGTTCGTTTAAAGACTCTTCACAAGAATTTGATACAACATTCCCTTACAATATTTGTCAAAGAACCCCTTCTAACTTGTTGTCCTTGAATTTATTAAAGGATGGGCTTTGCTGAGTGGTTAGTTGGAAGGAAAAATGTCCCCAAATATTCATCTTCCCCCAATTCTAGTGCTTCCCTTATCTATATGTATTTTCTTGACAACAATTTGGTGCATGGTTCTTTCATTCTGATTCATTTATATTTTGTATTTTCCTCATTCATATTTTTTTTCTTTTATTTATTTCCTTGAATTCCTTAATTATTGCAATGGTAATGTGACATTATGTGGAGGAATGGACATTGAATTATTTAGCATGCTTCCCTTCATGCCATCAACTATGTATCCTACCTCATCAATGACATCTCTATTCAAAGACTCCACTTCATTCACCAAACTTCTTGATTTTCCAAGAGTGTTGCATTTGAGGAAAAACAAAAAAAAATGACAATGATGAACAATAGAGATTAGAGAGAAACATAGATGATATCCAATATCATTCCTACAACATAATAATGCAATTATTTATTTTTCAAATGTTGTACCATGGCTTTCATTTATAGATAAATTTGAATCTCTTTGAAGAACTAGTTCCAATGTGAAAGCTCTTCATTCAAAATGGATATCCCAATTCTTGAAAGGGACCTTGGAAGGTCAAAGTACTCCTCATAAATGGGATGGGAGCTCAAATTTCTCCCATATATCAACTTGGAGATAACTTATCTAGGCTTTCATCCTTAAATGCATCAAAGAGGTCAATCTCACTCACGTGACAAGACTAATGTGACTTTCAAAGGAAAATATGGGCAATTTGCATGTGTGTCAATGAAGGGAGGCTGGGAAAGTGTATAAAAGTCCACTTTTTAATGCTTTTTCCATTTCTTTTTGAGGTGAGGTAAAGTATCCACGAGGTAGCCTTATTATGTTGTATTCTTTCCAGCTGGTGATTTTTTTATACAATCATTTAAATGTCATGTTTGAGAAAAATTGAGGTGATAACAGTTGCCCCATGATGTGTGAGGTTAGGAGCTACTATATAGATCAAATGTTTGACAAAATAGGGTATCTCCACAGAGAACAAACACCTTAAACAACTACTCACACAACCATATAAAATATTAGTACGTAGATGTCATTACATGGTTATAACCCTCAAAGAGGGAAACAATCCCTGGCCCCAGCTAATACAACCACTTGAATCAATAAAATAAAATAAAATAAAAATAAAAATATTTTACAAGAGAGTTTCTCACAATTGATATTCAACAAATCACCCTCCATTTTATTTAAATAGAGATCACATATCAATCGGGTGTTCCATGGATCAATAGTCGTTAATATCAAGGAGAATATGAGACGTCGGATCACTCTATGTATAGAACATGTTGTGTTCGTTGGATTACATGAATACAAATGCATACTAAATAAACACACTAAGAAACACACTAAGAAACACACTTTTACCTAAATACATATTAGACCAATTTGATTTTAACTAAATCCTAAGTGTTTGAATATCTTAACATACCAAAGTATCTTTTTTGTTGCTTTCCAATGACTCTCATGGGGTGTTTTCGTATACAAGAAACAAGGCCAATAGTAAAGTAAATATCATGACAAATATGAGTTAAATACAAGAGGATACCAACTAACTAATGATACAAAGTGGCGTCCACTTCGGGTGTAGTACATGTGGTGGTAATTTTGACTCCAAACTGGAAGGGAGAAGGGGCCAGTTTACAATATTTTATTCCAAAAGTGATGAAGAAGGTCACATGCATACTTAGGTTAGGAAAGAAAAATTACTTCCTTGGTTTGCAATACTTGGAGGCCAAGGAAATAATGCAAATAACTTAAGTATGTCATTTCAAATTTCTTCTTAAGGATATATTTCATATGGGTTAAAAGTTTAGGGTCACTACCAGTGAGGATAAGGTCATCAACATAAATAAAAATTATTATGAGATGGATTCCTAATTTCTTGGTATAGACACTAGGGTTAGAAAGACATCTATAAAATATGATGTCAAGAAGAAATCTATCCATTTTAGCATAACAAGCTCAAGGAGCTTGCTTAATACCATATAGATATTTATTAAGGTAGCATACAAGGCTGGAGTCATTCTAAACATAGACAATAATTTGTTCCATGTATATTTATTATTGTAGATCCACATGGAATAAGATTGATTCAACATACATCTGTTGGAATTCCCATCTATGTGAGGTATCAAGAGCTAGAACAAGGCGGATGAAACTCATTTTGACTACAAGGTAAAATGTTTCATTGTAATCAATTCCTTCAACTTGAGAGAATAATGTGGAAACTAAATAAGCCTTATTCCTTTCAACACTTCCATATAATTCATAGTTATTTATACACACCCATTTACATCATAAATGTATGATTCTTTTCATAAGAGGTACAAAATCCCAAGTATTTTTCGCCATTAAGGAATGATATTCTTAATTCATTACCATGTCCCAATCTAGATGGCCAGAGGATTTTGAACGAGTCTCTAAATATTAAGGAAAACAAGAGTAGGCTCTTTGGAACTATGAACATGTACAATGCTGATATGTAGGATCACCGACAAGATCAATATATTTTTCTTGTGTTGAATGGATCCATGTGGGAAGCAATGGTGCTGGTGCAGGTTCATGTTCATTGAATATTCTATAGGAAGGTGAGAAGGAGGATGTAACAACCCCTAATTTATGTCATAACCAATTCATAACAGTACGCATTTTTTCTTTTTCTTTTTCCTTAATGCATTAAGAAAACATCATTAAAACAAGTTAAACATGATATCAACATAATTCATTCATACACAGTTTAATTCGTTCATCTCAATGCACCTCTAGATTTAGATGCAATGTCAGTGTATTAATGATCTTCCAAATCCCATAAGTATCACATGCAACAAGAGTGAAACATCACGATTATTCAAGATCAACCACAACCAGTTTTATCACACAATCTCACTTCTTCTAACAAAATAAATCATCATACAAGGAAATCAAGGATATCTACCCATCCAACCTACCTGCAAGGTTAGGACCTCCAAGACACATAATCAACGCTCAAGTCCAGGATTCATTCGATTGATTTTGACCACTTAAGGTCTTAGGACTGAAAATTGTTATGAGGAACAAGGAAGTATCTAATTCCCATAACTTAAGTCTATCCAGAAATCAATTGTAAATTCTAGCATTATTAACTACAATTTATTCTACACAGAAAATTCTAGTAATGATGCCACTTCTTCATAGTGCCATTGCCTACTATTTCAACAATTCACAATCTGACTCATTTAAAGATTAGGAAGTAATTCCATAAAATCAAGGCATAATCTAAATAGTAAAACATATGCCTTCAACAAGAAACCTATTAAAATGACAGTTCCATCCTTCCTCAAGTTTATTAGAAAATGTGAAATAACCCTACATAGTACATAAAAGCATAAGGATACTGATATATATATCACAATTTAAATGAGGAAAGGAACAAAGAGAGAATCTCTCGGCACAATGTAGAAATCATAACCATACTCTGTAATTTTGTGAACCAACCAAATGTGAAGAAATAAACTTCCATCCGAGTGGAAGTCTGTTCTAAGATTGATTTAATAAGTTTCTATAAGGAACCTGAAATTCCTCTTCTAGGTGTCACAGTGTAACACTTCTGGAGTTGGATCTAGAAGCGTGTGGATAGGCTCCTTGGAATCCCAAGTTCAGAAGAAACAATCTTTGGTGTGCATAGAGATCCTCTTAAGTCAGGCAAAGGTCTCTAACCTTTGGAACTACGAAGCTCAGAAGAGACAATGCACACATACATAGGGGAGGTGAAAACTACACACTCAAAAATCAGAATCCAAAGCTCAGGAGGGATGCGCTATTGAGAATTGGAGTTAATTTAAAAGGAAATCTCAAGAGGGACAGAGTTTGCAGTGTTCAAAAGAGGAATCAAAGACCATTGAACCAAGAGAAAGCTACAGTAGCCGTCATATCTAGGAGTTGCAGAGGAACGTCGTATCAACATCCGATTAAGTCTCGGTCGTTGGATCTCAGTAAGGGTAGATCAACAATGAGGAGCCATTGTGGGATCAAAGGGTTGATTTAATGATCATGTCGTTTTCGGTTCTGAAATCCGCACAGGTCATTGATCGTCACCTACAAATAGATCAATGGTTTTCATTGATCCCACTATCAATGAGCGGTTTCTATTGTGGAAATCAAGAAAGGGTTTAAACATTGCGTTATTCGAGACTTTACAATCCTTCCTAGACATCTATCTTCACGACCTACTTAATCACGACCATCGAACTAGAACTCAAGAATTTGAGTTGGGGTTGTAGCTCTCAGTCATACGAAGGGAGGATAGAGGCCCTTTGGGTTAGTTGACAAGGAAAGGGTTTAACACTCTGCGTTAATATACGGTCACGGGAATGGTCATATGTGGAAAAGGCCATAAGCTAAAGGTTAAGGAACTCACGGATTTCGAAGTCTGGATTAAATCCTTACCATCCAATGGTGGGTACATGTGTTTGTAGATCTGAGTATTCAAAACTCTACCATTCAAGAGGTGGCCATTGAAGGTTGTGAAGGTGCGAAGGGTTTCGAACTCCCAGAGTTTCAAAGTTAATATTGACCATTGTTGTCAGTAAATCTAGGACCATCAGTAAATCTAGGACCATCAGAGCAAGAGTTACAAGCCCAGAGCCTTGAAGTTTCTTAAGGCTGTATATCTAAGCGGGGTGTTTGAACCATCGATCCCTCAATAATTTGGAATTCAACCCTTCGACAAGGTTAAGAGGTAAATGCTAAGGATTACAAAGACCCCAAAGTTCCAAAATTCCAAAGTAAAGGAGATCCATAGATCTAGTGAACAAACAAGGATGGTAGATCTCCAAGTCTTAGTCCTTCGAAGGTTCTGACAGTTCGACACTCTAGAGGAAAGGAGTTATTGTTTGCAAAAGGTGATGAATTGCTGGAGTTTCGAACTCTAAAGTGGATAAAAACCATCGATCTAAGGGGAGTGTAATCCGTTAGATATCTAATCCCTTCGACGGTTCGGTGATCTGGGTGTAACAAACTCAAGATGTGGAAGCGGGGGAAAACCCCAAAGTCCGGAGTTCTGTAATGGATCTCCATCATAGAATCTTTCATGCAGAGAAACTTCACCAGCCGTTAGATTAAGATGTTAAAAGGCAACGAAGGAGGGTGGTATGGCAGGGTAACTTGCAACTATCGGTCAACTCTACTTACAACCGAATTCGGTCGGTTAACACTTCGGGAGAAAAGGATTTGAGTTAAGGAAACCTCCAGAGCACTAGAGTTCCGGAGCCCTGAATAGTGCCCTTATGACTAGCACTAGGTTCTGGCTCCTTGTCACATGCTTAAAATTGTTTTAGGAAAAGGGTTTATGCACTATGGGTTAAGAGTCAACTCCCGAGACTTTAACATGCCTCTCTCATTCCAAAAACCGTATATTTAACTTCAATATAGAACATGTATTCATGCTGCAAGTAACTCGGGTTCAACAATGAAATCAATGGGAAAACATGACATGGTTAACTTGTAGGATTTCAGATGAATATTATTCAGGGACTCATGATACATTCAGAACTACATCCTTATTTGATTGATGAAAAAGGCATTGTTAATTTTCTAACATAACCTCAACTAAACTCTTCTCACACATACTTCTATTATGGATGAAAATAAATTCTTTAACATAGACTATATACAAGAAAATTCACATTCTATAATGAGGGCCAAGCCGCTCGATTAGAGTACAAAAACATCTGAAATTATAGAGAGGGTTAAATATAACTATGTAACTATTAAATTTTTGGTAGTAGACATAACACATGGCACTTAGATCTTCCAATGATTTTACAGTGACTCGGTCAACATATTATGCTAATACACATGTAATATAAATGAATTCATAATATAAAAATAAATACCAGAACCAACGAATGCAACGAAATGAAGATGGCCTTCAAGTCTTGCGATCCTTCCTTTCCTTGGCTTGATGATCACATAGACTTCACTAGTACCTCCTAGCCAATGCTAGGGGTACTCTTCTTCCCCCTTATCCCCCTGATCCACAAAGGGGCCAAGCACACAAAAACCAAAACACAATAGCTTCCTGGCTTGTCTTGCAAGGAAGAGATTCCACTCTTTTCACTCGCCTAGAGTCCTAACTCTCACAAGTAAAACACAATCAATTAAAAATTCGACAGCATAACACTACCTCTCCCCCCAAATTTCCATCCACTTCTCTTCTGCGTCAATATATTTATATAATTCCCTCTCAGGGACATCTTTTGCTCATGCATACTTCATTAAATTTTTATAATTCATTTAAAGGATTATTCATCCACTACAGGTGTCACATTCTCCCTAGGTTGCACTTCCTAAATCTCCTCTTGTGTCTCTTAGTTCCCCAATCCCCTTAATTACTAGGTGTCTCCTAACTAGGTTTTAGTTAGAGCTGGATTAGGAGTCTTCTTAGTTAGGCCAGGGTTGGTTGACTCAAATTCTATTCTATGCAAAACCCATTCTCTCAAGTTCTTAGTCATTTCTAAATAAAGATTTATTTTTAAATAATTTCATGTACACATGTGCCTTTTGTCAATTCTTTAGGTCCTTACTTACTATTTCCTAACATTTGATTTCCTTCCAATCATTACTCATGTCACAATTCAATTAGTCCCTTTATTTAATTTTAGACTATGACATGGAATTCCGATTGGATTTAATAATCAATAATCTATTGTTTAATTAAATATTTTAATCCAATAGGGTCTAATCATCCCAATGTTTTCTAGGCCACCTATGTTTATTTACTCAGGTTTCAATTGTGCGACATGCCCTTCAAGATGCATCTTCGTGCTCCAAGGGTGTCATTCACGTCGACTTGTTTTGGAAGTTTGTCCAACCCATTGGAGTAAAAAATCCATTCAGTTGACCTTATGAGAGACTAAGGGATCCTAAGGAATATGGATTCCTCTTTATTGGGCACCCCTTAGAAATCTACATGAGCGAATTTCTCAGTCTTCCCTCATGACATCCTGGACCACCCAACTAGGTAATCGTTAACCTATAGTTTTGGCCATGTTGGGAGTGCTAGTAGGCTATGACAGGGATGTTTCCACCCCTCTCCCTTAATGTATGGTTTTTTGTGCAAGGCCCCTTTACTCCTTATGTGAGTTTGATTAGAAAGCATCACCAAGCCTGCATCCATTGAAAAAATAGTGTCAAACATCCATATATATAAATCATACTAAAATCCATCATACATCATATGTGCATAATGATGAAATACTCAAACAATACAATCCATTCCCTAACTCAATCTGGAGTCCAAGGAATCCCTTTGATGCCACCAATATCCATAATCTGCCATGTGTCCTACACACTCAAGACGACTTGTCAAAATCACATGTCAACACACATATATATACATCAATAAAATTAAGCAGCTATAACACCTCAACATCATCATATATAACCCATCATCTGAATGAAATCACAGTGTTCCATACCTGGATCACTTGCAAGAAAGTGTCCTCAAAGAATAAGTCAATAATAGTATGCTCAATAGAGGGGGATGTTATAGAGGAGGTGTATTTTCATCCTCATTGTCATCATATGAAGAAGAAACCAAAATAGGGTCACTAACATAGAAGTTCCTAAGAGAATATGGCTCGCAGGTTGAAGATGGCACAAACACTGAATTAGGCTTATAGATCTAGATATTTTCATCAAAACTAACATCTCTTATAATAATTATTTCATTTGAATGAGGTTGAAGAAGTCTATAACCTTTGAAATATTTAAAATACCCAACAAAAATGTACTTCTCACTTTTGGGTTGTAATGCTTTTCTTTTCTCATTAGGAATGTGAGCCCATGCTTCACTACCAAATACACATAACTGGGTTACATTTGGATTAATTTTAGTCCATGTTTATTCCAATGTTGTATTTTTTAAATCCTTTGTTGGCCTGTGATTGACTATGTAATTAGTATAATTTATGTCTTCTTTCCAATAATGATGACTTAAACCCTTAGATTAGATCACACAATTTTCCATTTCCTTTAAGATTCAATTATTTCTCTCAACAACACCATTTTGTTGTGTTGTATATGGAACAATATGTTGCATTTGAATACCCTATGAAATGCAGTAACTTATGAATTTATTGTTAACATATTCACCTCCATTATCTATTCTTAACCTATTAACTTGATGTCCATATTTTTTTTCTACAAGGGCCTTGTATATCAAAAACATGTCAAAAAATTCACTCTTAAGTTTTAAGAAATAAACCCAAGTGCCTTTGGAGAAGTCATCAATGAAAGTTAAGAAGTACTCGTACCTAGAGAAAGTAGGAGAATAAAGTGGACCACAAAAATCAATATTGACAAGATGCAAAGGGGTCGAGGCATTCCAAGAGACATGTTGATCCAGATTGGATCATTATATTGTTTGACATCTATCTTGATCCTTTCAGAGTATAAAACATTGGAGGATTCAGCTTGCAGGACTATTTTAGTGGTAGGTCCCAATTTGGAAAATTGGGGTCTAGAACCTTTTTGATCCATTTGAGGCATTAAACGATGTTTTTGGGGGGTTTTGGTGTCTAGAACTTGTGCACACTGCCTTGAGGATATTCTATGCCATGAGACCTTTCCAATGGGGAAAATTGTGCATCAACCAAAGTTTGTATGCAAAAGTTGTGCCTCCCACAATTTGACCTACCATGTTTACCACCATGGTATGAAAATATGCCACGTCGACCCCCATTACTCATGCATATGGGGCTAGCCACATATTTAAATTAAAGAATATTCTAGAAGGTCCAAAACCCTATCACAATTGAGGGTTTATGATGTCAAAAACCTAATCCTAGATGGCTATCAAGCTATGTTAAATATCGAGCCACTAGGAAGAGAAGGGGTTCCATTCTTTTGTATTGTATCTTGTTCCATAACTGAGAAGAAAATATGAGAGTGGTATTATGAGAGAATAATAGAGGAGGAGAGATTGTGTGGCAACCATACATGCCACATGTCAAAGGAAACTCCATGGAGAGTGCATATTTCTTTGTACTTGCATCATTTCTATACCAGAGAAAAGAGAGCAGAGAAACCTCACCTTCCATCTAGGTTTTCTCCCGTAATGGGTTTCCTAGGTCATATCTTGTGTTTATTTGTAGATGGTGTGATTTTATTTTATCATTCTCTATTTTCCGCATTTTATCTATTTCATGCATAAGCAAAAAATAAGTAATTAAATATTATGGAGAGCTAAAGGAAAAATAACCTTAATAGTAAAGATTTCAGTATTTTATCAAATTTGTTGTGATGAACTTTTCCAGTGGAATATACACAACATTTTACATATAATATTAGTACCAGATTAGGTTTTTCTTTTGGGTATTTTTGGGAGGTTGCAGGATATAGGAATTGACTTAACGAGAAGTCATGGAAACCCTAGCCATGGTGGATGAGTATGTTCATAATAACCCTTGAGATCCAACATAAGATAGATTTGAGAAGTTGGAATCATAATTTGTCAACATCAATTGCAATACAAACCTCCTCATGTTAGCTCTAACAAACAAGATTAGACCGTTCAGGGATGATGGAGACTCTAAATTTGAGATCAGATTAGAGGGGAAATCGAGAGATCAATAAGACTCATAAAGGATTCATGGAGGCCCCGTATGGGGTGACACGCGGCGAGGGGGTGACAACAAGCTTAGCACTAAGACTGGGATTAAATGCTGATGGCCGCCACCCTTGCACCTGCATTAACGATGCAGGACGGCCATAGCAACAGATCAGCGATGGGAGGACTCCTCCCTCGAGCGACCATTTACGAGCTCGGTGTACTCAACAGGTTTGACTTTAAAGGCGATTATGGGTTCTCGGAGTTTGGTTATTTGATTTCCTTTGCTCCGGCCTCGGCTCTGCTCCTTGTCTGGAGGCTCTGGTGTAGTTTCGCGCTCCTTGTGCCCCGGTTCACCATCCTTTCATGGAGCATTGGCAAGGATCCTCCCGCTTGTGCTCTGAATTGGCTTCCGCCCGTGTCTTGGCCTTTGATATTTTCTCGGTGAGCGCTCTGCAATCTCACTCACCCCCAGGATAATATGACTAGGAAAAGAGGAATGCCTTGTCGTGGCTCTTCTTGGAACTCCCACAAGGCGTAGCGACGGTGTAAAGATAATTTAGAACGTGCTCTGGCCATGGCTACTTCACTGCTTAGAAAGAAGGCTCGGGCAGAGAAAAAGGCTCTGCTCTCCACCATTGCCGAAAAGGGAGTTGGCCGCAGTAGTGCGAACACCGTTAATATGGAGGACGACACTGAGGAATTGTACCTGGCTTGTATCGTAGAGGAAGACCCGAATTTGGTGGACCTGACGACTATGGAGGCTCCCTGTGACACAGTGAGGTCTGACAGAGAGGAAAGCAAACCCAATTTGGGTCTGGATGCCGATTTTCCTGGTTGCATTGTGGAAGAGGTTCCCTGGCAGGACCTTGAAGCGGCGTTGGATGTGGATAAAATTTTCCTGATGGGAAAGGAAGCGAAGGATGGTGCGAAGAGAAGGAGGCTCGACGATGAGAGTGGTGATCTGCATGGCTTCCTCCTCCGTGAGGAGCACCTGTCCCTGGTGTTCGAGCTCCGAGGCCACATGTCTGACCTGGAGCATCGGGCCCTCCTCATGGGCCAACGCCTGGACATGCTTCTCGATGCTTACTCTAGTGATCCAGCTCGGCGAAAGTGCCCCCTCTGCGCGCAACCTTTTTCCATCCCGGCTGGGTCCACGTGGAAGAATTATACCTAGGTTTTTATGATTCTCTGGATTTTTAGCTTTTATGCTACTGTTTTATGCTCTTTTAGACTTTAGGCATCTGTCCTGGTTTCCTCTGGGCAGGACAGATGCTACTAGTTTACAAATGTTTTTTGCTATGCACCTATGCTGGTTTCCGGTAGCATTTTTGGTGACTCAGACTCTTGACTCTGTATATCTTGTTACATTTTTTTTTTTGATAATATAATATAGCAGGCTCCCCCCTTTTTTATTTAAAAAAAATAAAAAAATAAAATAAAGGATTCATGGAAGGAATACGAGAAAGAAAAATTGATTTCAAGTTGCATTAACCCTTCACACTCCCTATTCAATATGGAAGTGAAAGTGGACATAAAGCCATACCAAGGTGAGATCGATGCATTAAAATTGAATCATTTGTTTCAACAACTAGAAGTTTATTTTAACGTTAACCATATAGATGAAGGGAAAAGTATTTCATTTGCTAGATTGAAGTTAGAGGTCTGTGCTTTAACTTGGTGGGAAATACACATAGAAACACTTAGGATGGAGGGTGATCCACCAATAAATAGGTGGGAGGACTTCAAAACCCTCATCAAGTCCCAATTATACTCTATTGGGTATGTAGAGGACTAATGGATTTGGTGGCACTACTTTAGGAAGAGGCAAGGGAAAAGTGTCTAGGATTACACCACTGAGTTTAGAAACATGGCCATCATTCTGGGTATCTATTTCAATAACCTATATGTACTCCTAAAGTATCTGGGGGCTTTACACAATCATCTACAAAATCTAGTGATGCTCTTTAAGCCAAGGACAATGGATGAGGTGTGTGTACAGGAACAATACCTCGAAAACATAGGCCAAAATGAAGGGAAACTAAGTGGTTCGAAGTAGAAAGAACACTAGGAAGCTTCCAAGGAGGGGAAGAAGAGGTGGGAAGGGGGAAATATAATAATACATCAACCACTACACATCATAGTAAAAATCCCAACAACGATTGTAATCATTGCAACATCGATGGCCAAACTGAGGAAAAATGTTGGAAACTACATCCAAAGTTGAACCCGAAGAACCGTAAGAAGGACGAAAAGAAAAAAAACCTTATAGACATATATTCAAGAAATCATGTTGAAATTAGCTCGAATGTGGATGAACATATTGTCTACACATATGTGCAGAAGGATGTGAATCTAAGAATCCTTCAAGGAAGAGAAGGAGATGACCAAGCTCTTCCACATCAAGATTCAAGTCACGAAGACCAAGATAGATGCTCTATTCTACTCTGGTTCACAGCCTAATCTCATAGAAATGGATATATTCAACAAGCTTGGATTGGAGGTTCATGGTCATTCTAGCCCCTATCCATTGGGTTGGGTAAACAAGGATGCATAGATAAAGGTAACGAAATAGTGTAAGATTAAATTTGTTGCAAGTGTTGATTTTATTGATGAAGTGGAATTGGATGTAGTACCCCTTAATGCATGTGGAGTAGTGTTTGGAAGCCCCTACATGTATATGTGGGATTCAATATTCATGCAGAGAGACAACCAGTATTGATTGATCAAGGATGGGAAGTCCTACATCATTGACACACATAAAGGAAAGTGAAATATATCACTGGTAAGTACCAACAAATCCAAGAAGTTGTTTAGTTATAGTAAGAAATATATTTTTCTTTTCTTAATAAAAAATTAGTGTGATGATGAGTCAATGAGAGTGAAGGAATCCCTGGAGGGTTGTACTAAAAGGAAGAAACATGAGTTGGAGGAGTTGGTATAGGAATACAAAGGAGTGTTCAAGGACCCTAAAGGGATACCACCCAAGAGGGACGTGGAACATGAAACAAAGTTATTTCAAGACTCCCCATTGTCAAATATTAGGATGTATAGATACTATGTTCTAAAAGAAAATGAAGTGAAGAAGCAGTTGCAACAATTGTTAGACCAAGGTGTGATTCAAAAAATTACCTCACCTTGTGGGTCACCCATCATAATTATGCCTAAGACAGATGGGAATTGGAGAATGTGTGTCTATTACAAGGCATTAAATAATATTACACCAAAGAATCGGTACGCTCTGCCAAGGATAGATGATTTGTTGCACCAACTATAGCATGCCAAGTACTTTACTAAGCTCGATTTGAAATCAATATATCACCAGGTACGATTCAAATAAGAAGATACCTGGAATACTGACTTCAATACAAGGAAAGGTCTATATGAGTGGTTGGTTATGCCATTCGATTTTTAAAACACACCTACTACATTTATGAGACTAATGAATGATGTTTTACACCCTTATCTAGATTCATTTGTTATTTTTTATTTGGATGATATATTGGTTTATAGAACGACTTGGGAGGAGCACATCTCACATCTTATGAAGGTGTTAGAGACTTTGAAAAAACCACTTGCTTGCCAATATCAAGATATGAGAGTTTACTCAGTAGTATTTGGTGTATTTGAGGTATGTGATTGGTGGAGGGGAGATCAAGATAAATCCCACAAAGATGGAAGCCATCATGAAATGGCCAATTCCTACAAATTTAATTGAATTTAAGAGTTTTTTTGGGGCAATACAATACTTGTAGAAGTTCATAACTTTATTTTTCAGCGGTAGTTGCACCACTCCATGCCATAACAACCAGTGGTAAGAGTTTTCATTGGGGGAAGAATCAACATAAGGCCTTTGGTGAGATGAAAATAAAGATTAGTGAAGCACCATTACTTGCACTACCAAACTTGCAGAATTCATTCAAAGTGGAGACAGATGCAAGTGGGTATTCAATTGGAGAAATTTTGATGCAGGGAGGAAGGCCCGTCTATTATCATTTTGAAGTATTTCATGGGGAAGTTATCAACTATCCTACCTATGACAAGGAGATCTATGCCTTGGTACAAGATATCAAAAAGTGGAATCACTATCTAATGGGAACGGATACCATCATCCACACAAATCACCATCCACTACAATATTTGTAGGCTTATATTAAGCTACAACAAATGAGGAATTACAAGTGGATGGGGTTTTACAAAAATTTCATCTAGTCATCAAGTATAAGAAGGCTATCACACATAAGTTGGTATACATGCTTTCATGGCCACCCACATCCAAGATTACAACTTTGGGAACTTTGATGCACATGGAGCTACAAGCTCAACAAGCTCTATGTTCCTAAAGGTGAACGATTGCAGCTTATTAGAGAGGCTCACACATCCAAGGTTGCGGGACATTTTGGTGTTGGGAAGATAGTTTCCAACTTACAAAGGTATGTGTATTGGACTAGAATGCAAGAAGATGTAGCACAATATATTAGAGGATGTATACTTTGTTGTACTATCAAACCCAACAACATGAAGCATGGTCTATACGATCCCTTAAATGTACCCACTTGGCCTTGGGAAAGCATTTCCATAGATTTTGTGGGAGGTTTACCAACCACACAGAAGGTACATGACTATTTTCTTGTGGTAGTTGATAGGTTCAACAAAATGTTCATTCTCATGCCTTGTAAAAAGACCATCAAGGGACATGAAACTGCAAAATTGTTCTTTCAACATGTCTAGTTGCACTTTGGGATACCAAGGAGCATCATCTTAGAAAAGGATACCAGATTTATCAGTGCATTTTGGAAAACATCATGGGATAATATGGACACTAAGTTGAAGAGGTCTAAAATATTCCATCCACCAACAGATGGGTAGAAGAAAGTAGTCAACATGACTTTGGTGCATATTTTGAGGGGATACAATCAAAATCATCTGAAGAATTAGGATGAAAATTTGATCTATATACAACACTCTTAGAACAGAGCAGTCAACACTTGTACTTGTAAATCACCTTTTGAAACTTTCTTTGGGTATTTACCACCTTCACCCTTAGATGTTGTATATGGAAAACAAGGAGGAGTGAGGGAGGACCTCATAAGAGATGCATTAAAATAAGAAACATTTGTTGAGAAGATCATGCAGATCCATTTGCAAGTATAAGAGACACTGAAGAAGTCATAGGAGAAGTACAAGGCTAGACATGATCAACACAAAACATATAGAACTTTTAGAGTGTGAGATAGAGTATGGTTACAATTGAATAAGGAAAGGCTACAGGGTCATGGTAAGAAGATCAAGGCTCTGCGGTATGGTCCGTTTTAGGTATTGGAAAATGTGGGAGATAATGCTTACATAATCAATATACCCCCATACGTGTGCATTTACTCAGTAGTGAATATGGATAATCTTAAACTCTATGAGCCTTCCATGTTGTATTAGGATGAGGAGAAGGTCCTACCTTCCATAGAGGACCTAGTACCAGATGCTCAGGAAGAGTTGAAAGAGGACACAATTTTTTGTAAGTCGTCCATAGCTACAATATAGGGGCAGCATGACCTTTGGAAAATTAGGTTGAAAGGACAACTTCCAGACAAAGTAAAGTGGTACTCCAGGGATAAGGTAGAGGAAATATTTCCTCACCTCATACAATAAATATTTTGGGGACCAAAATCCTCCCTAAATGGGGAGTAATGATCCATATTGGATTATTATATTGTTTTTCATCTATCTCTATCCTTTCAGAGTGGAAAAAGTTGGAGGATTCTTCTTGTAGGGTCATTTTAGTGGCAACTCCTAGTTTGGAAAATTGGGGTCTAGTACCTTTCGAATCCATTTTGAGGCATTAAATGACATTTTTTGGGTTTTTGGTGTCTAAAACTTGTGCCCACCCCCTTGATGTTATTCTATACTCTAATGATTTTTCAACAATGTAGACCATGCATCGGTCAAAGTTCGTATGCAGAAGTTACACCCATTGCAAGTTGACCTACCATGTTTACCACCATGGTATGAGAGGATTCCACATCATCCCCTATTACTCACATATATGGGGCTAGAAATGTATGCAATTTTAAGAATATTATAGAAGATCCAAAACCCTATCACAATTGAGGGTTGAGTATGTCAAAAACCTACCCCTAGATGGTTATCAGGCTATGCTAAATATTGGGCCATTAGGAGGAGAAGGGGTTCCATTATTTTTCATTGTATCTTGTTCCATAGATGGGAAGAACATATGAGAGTGGTATAATAAGAGCATAACAAAGGAGGATATATTTTGTAGCATCCATACAGGCCACAGGTCAAAGGAAACTCCACAAAGAGTGCCTCTTTCTTTATACTTGAATCATTTCTATACCAAAGAAAAGAGAGCAGAGAAACCTCACCTTCTAGATGGGTTTTCTCCCATATTGGGATTCCCAGGTCATATCTTATGTTTATTTGTGGATGGTGTGATTGTATTTTAATATTCTCTATTTTCCACATTTGATCTATTTCATGCGTAAGCAAAAAATTAGTAGCTGAATATTCTGAAGATCTAAAGGGAAAATAACCTCAATAGTAAAGATTTTAGTATTTTATTAGATCTAATGTGACAAACTGTTCGAGTGTGATTGTATTTTAGTATTCTCTATTTTCCACACTTTATCTATTTCATGCATAAGCAGAAAATCAATAGCTAAATATTTTGGAGATCTAAAGGAAAAGTAACCTTAATAGTAAAGAATTTCAATATTTTATTAGATCTATTGTGACGAACTGTTCCAGTGGAATATCCATGGCAGTTTACAAATAACATGTTTGTCAAAATTGTCCCAATGATGTTTGAAAATAACACAACCGACACAAACAACGTCTTTGGAAGAAACAAGAGGAAGACCAATCACTATATTTTGATTACATAGTTGTTGCAATGAACGATAATCTAGATGACCAAACCACTCATGCCAAAGTTTTCTCAACTCATAACTATGAGCAATAAAAACTAATGGAAAATGCGATGACCCAAAGTTGTCAAATTTGTACAACCTAGTAATATCATCAACAATTCTAGATGTTAGAACATTCTTAAAATCTTTTAGATCCTTGATTAAAACTTGGTGAGGTGAAAACTCTATTGTTTTACCTTCACCCAAATGAGTGATCTGATATATTGATAGAAATTTGCAGGAAAGACTTGGAACACATAATACATCATTGAAATGAACATCATCTAGCTAGAATATTCCATACCCTACAACACTGACATATCTATCATCACGATTCACCAACAAATATTGTTTTGGTGTTATTCATTAAGAGAAAAAAAGGGCTTTATCCTTAACCATATGATAATATTCTCTAGAATTAATATGCCACTCATAAGAAAAAGAGGAAGAAGAAGATGTTGCATTGAAGGAGAAACTAGAAGCATAAAGTGCATGCCCATTGTTAGCACTCTGTAAATTTGTTCAACTGATAAAGAAAACAATAGAGGTAACCTACAAACCAACTTTAGAGTTGGGTACTATCCCGCTCAGCTCAGAGAGGGATCTCTTGTGTCACTTGGTGTTTCTTTGACAATCAATGGCTAGGTTTTGTTATTTTGGGGTTTTTTTATAATTTTTTTGGCAAGGAAGGGGAGGGGCACTTAGGGCTATGGAGTCAAACTTATGAAAATGAATGGAAATAGTGACTGGACGATACAACTCTCCAGATGATAAATGCTAAATGAGGTGATGAATCTGATTTATAAATTGAACTTTGAAGAGTGTAAGAAGAAAGGATAAAGTAAGTAACTGCATCAGAGCATTAATGAAATGAATTCTGAATTAGTTAGGAAGAACTTAACACAATTTAAATTGCTTAATCCAAGAGAATTACAAGATGAATTTTGGGCCTTTAAACTATCCAATTTAAACATAAGACAATGTAAATGGAATCATAAATATAGGAAATACATATAAAGAGAGAAGAAAAAATTCAGACCACTAACATTAGAATCTTTTCATGGAAACTTCAAGACTTCTGCATGTGTATTCAATTCAGCTTCAGAAAATTACAAATTAAGTTTTGAACAACTAAAATCGTGCCCTTGCACTTCTTCCAACACTAATACATTTGGAACCTTTAATATTTATATAATTCGAGTTCCTTCGGTTTGAAACCGATTACAATAATGGAAATGAAGCGTTTCAGTTTCTGAAATTGATTACAATGATTAAAAATGACAGTTTGAAATTGATTGCAATAATTAGCAAGAAAAACATTTCATGATCCATCCGTCGATTCCTATGATGCTTCAGTTATGCTTCTTTCCACTTTTTCTATTCTGGTATTCTTCCCAATCTTTCATCTTCAGTGACACTTGGACGTCATTTACTGGACCCTTGTAAAGTTGCACTTTGTCTTGCCCAACCATACTATCTCCTTCCATTGCAAGTCAGAACGGATATCATAATCCATCATTTCTTTGATCAGGATCTCCAGGTCAATGCAAGAGGCATATGTCATGACCGGTAGTCCAAATTTTACTACTTTGAACTGATTCAGAATCTCAAAATCTATAATTAGGTGCTCAACCAGGGTTGTTCCTTTTAGGTTTTCCTCCAGGTTTTCAAACTTGGAGTGATCCATTATGCACTGATTGAGGCGAGAATTGTATTCTTATTGATCATACAACTTTCCCTTTCCATCCCAAAATGGTGGGAGGCATTTGATAAAAAACTCTTCAAACAAATCCATAAACTATTGCACACTTTGCTCTATCTTTGTTACCTTGGTTTGGACTGATTTTAGCAGGTTATTTTTAGCAATAACCCTTCTGGCCCAAATGATCAATGTAGTTCTATATTTGACTCCAATGGTTTGGAGTTCTATAGTAGGGATGGGGTTAAGCAGGTTTATGGAATTTTGGACCCACTCTAATTGTTTCTTTGCTAAAGTCTCATTCACAATAGTGCACCTACTTTTGGCTGTGATGTCCATGTTGTCTTTATCATTGATGAAGTTAAAATATACTCTTAACTTGGCAACTTTAGTAGCTATAGAATCCCAGATGATATGCTTGGTTCCCTCAACAGGCCTTTGCCCCTTAATCTCACCTTTAACTTGTTTATTCTTTCTTGCAAGGCTCCATTCTCCTTTTGAAATTGAGCCATTTTTTCATCCTTTGCTTTCATTTCATGCTTCAATTTCTCTATGTCCCCTTTTAACCCCTTGATTTCTCCTACCTTCAGGCTAACTTGTGACATAGCCTAGACAAGTCCTTCAGTGCTTGGCCCAACTTCTGCAGCAGGAGGTACAACTACAACCTTGTTCCACAATTTTGTGTATCCTTATGAGCAATTCAACTTTTCTTTTTCTAGTTGTAATGCCTTAGCCTTTTAGTCCAATGCCTCTTGTTGAAATGCTTCTTTTTCCTTTTCTAGAGCAACCAATTATGCTATTTGTGGATGCTTTGTGGCAGAAATTTTCAGTTCTTCTTCAAGATTTGAATCAATTTGTCCTTCTCATCCAATGAGGATTTCACCCCTTGGGGGCCTTCAGATTCCAACCTCTTTACCTGAGTCTACCAAGCTCTGTTGGATGCCTTTTCTTGACTCAAATTCCATTCCAATTTCATTTCATAAGATGACAACTTGGAATTCTTCAATCTTAGACTTAGGTAATCAAAATAAAACATATCACTAGTGTTCTTGTGTAATTTGACCTTGTATGGAGCACTGATGTTGTCATACTTTATATTTATCTCATATACTTTGTCTTCATCTGCAACTGCAATGTTACAGGTCCTCTTCTCAATATCCATTACTATGAACAGAGAAGACTTGTGCTGAGAAATATTTTCCACTTCAGGAACTAACTCCCTCATCTCACCCAGGGCCATGTTTCCTTTCTTAGCATATTGTTTTTCCAAATCTTCTTTAGATTGATAAGCTGCCCCATATGTCTTATCAAAGATTTGTTTTTTGCTACTAAAGGTTCTTGAGTTTCCTTCACTTTGGATTTTCCTTCACTTTGGAGTTTTCTAGTACCACTCTCCACCATATCCATATTTACTTGTTCTTTAGGCTCTTCCTCCTCTAAATACACTATTTGTGGAGACTATGCAATCTTCATCTTCTTAGGAGTATTATATTGATCATTGGTGCCCATGGAATCTAAACTCCTTCTCTTGTTGTAAACACTTAACTTGGGGACTTTGAATATTAGTTTCTAAGGAGATTTCTATGTTTGACTCTGTTGTAGGGTTTCCTCCACTTTCTTTGTTTGAGTTGGTTTCAATATTGCTTCCATATCAGCACAAACTTCCAGGTTTTCCATCTTATCAAAACCCTCAACATGTTCATGCTCATAAGGGGATTGTTTTTTCATCAATCTTCTATTGGATATGATTTGATGTGGATCATATCTTCTTCCCTGTATCTATGCAAAAACAAACTCTTTGAGATTTTCTTGAATATGAGATAAGCATGATCTAGTTTTGACAATGAAGGGGTCGATGATAAAAGGGAATTTGAGGTTGGAGGCTTTGTGCAATTTCAGTAAATGCTCTTTCTCAGATACAATTATTTTCCTAATGAATTCAAGGGAAAATACTCTAGGGGTAAAAAAAAAATAGGCAATAGATAAGGTTTAAATTTTGACCCTCTTTCTGGAATTATCCCTCGCACAACTTTTCCCCCGAAAATATCCTTGATCATCGATCTAGAGTGCTTGCGATCTATGACGTATCAGGTCCCATCACCTTAGCACCCCCACCAGATTAATCCTCTTCCTGCTAGATTTAGCCCTCTCCTCTAGTTTGTCAACCTTCCAAACTAGTTTAGCACCTCGCCAAGTCCTGAAATCTTGATTTCACACAAAAACTTTAATGGTGATAACACCCATGAGAAGAAGAGTTAGAAGAATAGGAATCAATATTGATGTTGTGATTCTACATTGTTTCTTCTAAGGCCTCCATATTTTTAAAACATTTAGACTCTAGAAGACCAACGTGCCCACAAAAATTGTAATTCTTGTCAATCTTCTTACTTTTTATTTTTATTTTGGTCCCTTCCCACCATTGGGAGTAGAAGTTGGTTGAGAGGGTTTGGGACTCTTGTTTTGATTTATTTTGTGAGGATGTTGCTTCTTTGGATTCTTGGTTTTATCTTTATACTGGGCCACTAAGGTCTTGTTATATGTATCCGCAATGTTGATCACTCCAAGATGCAAGATATTATCTTGTTCTCTAATCAAAGACTCACAAAAAGACTCAAGAATCCCCTAGATATTCTCTAGTGGCATAAAAGGTAGATACAAAGATAGAGTATGCACTACCAATCCTAGAAATAATAACACATATGCATTAATCTATTAGGATATTTAGACACTTAGGAGTTAGTTAAGATCTACTTGGTTTAATGTGTCATTAGGTAAAAGTCTGTTTCTTTAGTATGCATTAGTATGCATTTGTAGTTAGGAAATCCGATGGTCACGATATGTTACCGACATAGAGTGATCTAACGGTTCATACTCTCCTCGATCTTAACGACCATTGATCCATGGCTTAACACCTGATTGATCCATGATCTATATTTAAAGAGCATGGAGGGTCATTTGACGATGATTGATTGTGAGAAAATCTCTTGTAAACTCTCTCTGTAATCTTTTTTTTTGCATTAATAAACTGCTCCAAGTGGCCGTGTTGGTTGGGGCCATGGATGTTTCCCCATAGGGGTTTTACCACGTGAAAACATCGGTGTGTTGATCTTTGATATAGTTATGTGAGTGGTTACTGAAGGTGTTCATCCTGTGTTGGAATGAATGTGTTGTCGAACATGGTATCGGAGTTTGTTTGAGGATCTGCTCTTGTTGTAGATCGAGATCTTGAAACTGAGTTGTCTCATCTCCATTTTATGTCATTTTCATACATTTATGGGCTGAGAGGATTGTTCCATTGCGTCTGGAGCACTCATTTCATTCAAGAACATTTTTCGTTTCACTCAAAAAGTTTTCTATTTTCCCAAGATACGACCATTACAATCAAATTAAGAGGTATAAAGTTTGAATACGCATTTTTTAAAATTTTTGCAAAGTAGTGTTTTGGTTTTATATTATTTATTTTTGGGTTGGTACTCTTTTAGATCTGTGTATGCTCTTTTCCCCGTGCCCTGTTCGATCTCGGAAAATCAGAAACATATAGGAAAAGGTGCATCTTTCAGGTAAGCTAACCGAGATCTATCCCTTGTCATCGAGAAGCGAAATTTTTTTCTTGTGCGAAAAGAGTTTTTTTTTAGCATGCTCTCCAAGGTCGTCTTCAAAAACAACAACAAAAAAACACCAACCCTTCTTTTGAACATTACAATATGTTTTGCTAGACCATTTTGTTAAAAGTTGCCTTATTAAGTAAGAGGTCTTGAGTTCAAGTCTCTCTTTTGTTACCATTTTTGAAAAAGTTCATGCTAACATTGTAAACTATATTTCACTTCAAGTATAAAAGTGAATCACTATAAGTAGCTTTAATATTTTATTTTAGAGTTATTTATTTTGCAAGCATCTTTTCTGTTATAAAGTAACTTCATTGTAAAAGTGATCCCCACTTCTCTTTATAAATGTGGGTCACTCCATAAAGAAACTTACACTATCACGTGGTCATTTGGTTACCGTTTATGTCCTTTTTTAAAAGGACATAACTCTCACATCCAAAGTCCGTTTTTAGTGCGTTTTTTTTTTTTAAACTGCACAAATTTTCGATCTCTTTTCATTCAGGTCATCAGTTTCAATTTTTAAATCTGTATTATCTGCATATTTAATATGGCTTCTACAAGTAATCTCTTACTTACCAACACCAACTACTTCCAATGGAAATCTCATATGGAGGATTTATTAAGAAGTAAAGGCTTGTACCAGATTACCTTATGAAAGGAAACAACACCCATTGTTGCCGATAAGAAATCCAAATGGGATAATAGGAATGATGAAGCATGTGGATTAATCAGAATGTCCATCTCTCATGATTTAAGGTTACACCTTCAATCAATTGATAAACCCAAAGAATCTTGGGAAAAGATTGAATCTGTGTTTGGTAAACACAATATTATTCAAGCACAACAGTTAGAAAATCAAGTACTAACTTTAAGTCCAAGTGGCTTTTCTT
>SNQJ01S0044556.1:52778-64171 GCA_010110895.2 Picea sitchensis | reverse complement strand
GCCTAGACGGAAGAGGTTACGGTCAAAGTGACAGCGTGGGCTGTGAACCTAGGCATTGTGCCTCCAAGGACACACTAAGTGAGCCGAACTCAAGCTCACGTTTGCAAGTGTGTATAAGGACGACAACAGGTGGCAAAGCAAGTGATTAGAGGACACTGCAACTCCCTGTTTTTGGTGTGTCTCCTCATGAGGCTAAGAACAAAAGTATGGTTATATATGAACTTGGGGATGCTCCTAACCTGATCAATCACCTCCTTGATGAAGGAGGTTTTGCCCATATCTTTGAGTATCAAATCAATACAATGTGCAACGCATGGAGTCCAAAACAATGAACGATACCTCTCCATACACAACCTACTACCAGTAACCACTTAATTAGCTGCATTATCTGTTATGATTTGCACCACATTATGCAAACCGATCTCCTGGATGAACGCATCCATCAACTCACACAACAATGCTGCATGTTTCACATGTGCTGATGCATCCACTGATTTGATAAACATGGTACCTCTAGGGCATTGTACCAAGAAATTGAGAAGGGACCCTTCCTATCTGTCCAACCATCAGACATCACTGTGCATCCAAAGATCTCCCGTGACTGCTTGAACTTTGCCAATCTAGAGTTGATGGCCTTCTTTTCTTCTTGAAGTATTGGTCCCTGCAACTCCTCAAAGGTAGGGCTTTTATACCCTGGGCCAACAACAACAATGGCATCACACATCAACTGCTAAAATGGATTGTTCTTGGTGATGCTGAGAGGTATGTCACTCCAGAAAAAGACACCTCCCCACAGCCCTATCTGCTTCTTTCTTCTCCTTTTTCTTCAACATTGACCTGATGGAAGGTTGTGCTCCAGTGGTGGTTCTTGGAACAAAAAATGATGCGAACCTCTCGGTACCTGAATCTATGGAGCCCCTCCCACTACACTGTCCCTCCGGGGTATATGTCGCTGAACTTTTAAATGAAAGTTCGGCCTTCTTTGTGGCTGCATCATCTTTCTTTTTATCCTTTGCTTCAAGTGAATCAAATGCAATTCTCATAATCTCTGGGTTAGTATTAGGACAAACGTCAACATCATGCCTGGGGATTTTAGCTAAATGATATTTCAACTTGCAAATCCCTCATGACATTTTCTACCCACATAATTTGCAATTCAATCGTTGCCGGTTTGTCCCATCTTCAGGGATCCCACACACCCAAAATGGATCCAAAGGCTTCGACATATTTTTTGATGAAATTGACAGCTTCAAAATTCAACCCTAAGGCACAAAAAAAACAAGAAAATGATATTAAACCCCACTAGAAAAAAAAAACAGCCCATTGGTAAAAAAATCAGACCTCTAGATTAAATTATTAGCAATGAAAAATGACAATAAGAGGGTGGAGAAAAAATTAACATCAAGTCTCAAGCTTGCTGTCCCATAAAAAAAAAACGTCACATTGTTTTATGGGCAAGAAAATCATGGCAAAATGACCAAAAAAATAACCAAAACATAGGCAAGCAAAGAGTCAAACAAACTTGCAAAAATCTATGGAAAAAAAACATCAACATGGAGGGATTTAGATACATACCTATGAATGGAAGATTCAACACCGGTTGGCAAATGAAATTGAACCCTTGCTCCACTTAAAAATCCTTGATGGTGATGTAAATGGTTGTTTAGTTGCCTCCACAATGATTGAGGAAGACCACAAACCCTTCTCCTTCCTTCTCCAACAACAAACAAGTCAAATGAGCTAAAGAAAAAGCCAAAACCATGTTTATCCCTGCGGGTTGGGCGCGTTCCACAACTTTTTGGGTCGACTCACGATTTTTTCGAAAAAATCGCTGACTTTTTCAATAAGTTGCGATTTTTTCAAAGGAGAAAAAATCACGATTTTTAAGTGCTGATTTTTCGGGAAGCAGAAAAATTCGCGATTTTTTCAAAAAGTCACGATTTTTTGGTGACTTCTTCAACAGTTTTTTCATTGGGATTCATGCATTTTCATTGGGATATGTGTACTTGCCTTGGGAGTTGAGACATTGTGACTATCTTAGGAGTTGTGGTATCTACATTGGACATTGTGACAAAGGTTCCACATAATCTTGAGTCACATGTGTGGGCCCTCCACCCTCTTCATGAGGTCGACCTATCTTCTTGGACCTTGGACACGTCATATTGAGCCACACATGCCTTTTATTCATCCATTTGGCATCACTTATGGAGGATGTGGAGCACTTTCGAGGGAGAGTGACCCACTCTCCTAGCATTTTCTCACAAGTATGATGGTTGTTATGGCACGTTGGAGCATTTATTGAGGAGTAACCTCTCTTCTTGGCACTATTCTCTCACATGTGCGAGTTAATTGAGGTTGTTGGAGCCATCTTGGAGCACTTTTTGGCACATGTGTTGATGTTTGTAGCATTGGACAATACTTCCACATTGGTTTTGTGTCTAACATGTGGAAGTCGTCATTAATACCTCTCAAGCCTAAGGAAATTCACGTTATTAAAGTAATTATTAAAGTGAATGCCTTTTTATAATTAATTGAGTTTAATTTAAGGAAATGCCTAATTTTTTGGCATTAGTGAATTAAATTAAATCTTAGCTATTGATTTCAAGTGTTGATGAGATCTAATCTCAACCATTGATCACTTTGGAGATCTATGGTTTTGGATAAAGGGTAAACTCGACATTATAAAAGGAAACTAAAGTGAGAGGAGGAGACACACACATAGTGAGATCTCATTGATTGGATGGAGGACTTTCATCCAAGTGTGCAAAGTAGTAGCAACCAACAAGATCAAAGGATTGATCGGTGTGATAGTCTAGGCTATTTGTTGTTTTGTATCTTCCTTAGGTGGTCCATTATCCCAGGATGGGAGCCTAGCTTTTTATATTAATAAAATCAACATTGTACTGGTTTTCCCTTGGGGGTTTTTCTAGGGGTTTTTGCCCATAAATTACGTGTGCAAATGTGTATGGTTTCTTGTTGTGCTTCCGTTGATTTATTTGTTTACATCGTTACAACTTAGCCGTGCTTTTATTCAGTAAAATCTGCTTGATAAGTTTATTACAACAAGGGTTTGCTAGGAAGTAAATTGTCGGGTGCTGGGTTGCTGAAATTTAACAACATGTGTGAGTTAGTTGAGGTTGTTAGAGCAATTGAGGGGGTGGCCCTCCTTCTATGGTCCATATTCACACACGTGGAGGAGGTTATTGCTATTTTGAGGAGATATTGTTACAGTATGAGTCATGACTAGGTCGACTCCCTAGAAAAGGGGATTTGTTTCTGATTTGACCTTGTCTATATGTTGTTTTGAGGAGGGAATCCACTTAGTTAAGCCATCTATTCTGTTCTATTGTACATGTGGCATTAGTTCACCATTTTATATTGTTGTTGACTTAATCCTCTCTAGTTAGTTGGAGGATCACTATTTGAGTGTAGTTAGTTGGAGATCTATTATTATTTTATTGTGGAGGTTGTCGAGCTCTTCATCTATAATAAGAGCCTCCTCCTCATTCTAATGTAGTTGGAAAGTCTTGGAAATAAAGATTGTCTATTTTTTTCTCTATTTTGTGTGAGTTCTCTTGTATCTTTCTTGAGGTAAATTTGTTCTAGGCACACCATTGGAAGCTTTGTTTTGCAGGTTTGTGGATGCCAGAGTCAACACAGGGCCATGGAAGAGCACAAATGCTACATTGGAAAGGATTAAGGTAATACATTTATTCTCTATTTTCCATTTCCTTTTGTGTTTTTTACTTTAAAGATCAAAACATTATGCATACGACATCACTTTGATTTAGTGCATTTGTAGATAGTCTTTAAGTAGGGGCCACCCTAAGTGTTGCCTTGAAAGTAGATCTAAATAGACTCTTTCCCCCATAAGGCTTGCAATTCTTAGTGACTATGTTATCCCCCCCATTCCTAGGGATAACCAAGGAGACGATGTCTCGAGGCCTGCAGGTTGCGGACATGGAGTACCGAGAGGCAGATGAGCAAGCATAGCCCTTCACTTGCCACACATCACCATCTGACTGATGGCAACAACATCCACCACACCCAACTTGGCCCACATAGGACATGTCTTGCTTCATGAGGTAACAAGTCTAATGTCGTGGTAAGTGTCATTTTAATATTTGAAGCATTTGAACATGTTGCAAATGATCCTTTCTTGATTTTGGAAACGTTTGCTTGAAAATTATGCCTTTTGCCTCATTTCACCTTGGTGGTTGGCATGTTGTCCTAATAAGTAGGTCACCCTCGGGAAAAGGGTTGCTACTAGAGGGTCTTCTTGAAGGGTCATCGTACCATTCCCGCACATAGTTATCACTTTCCATCACTTCCCTTTCGTTTCCTCATCTTTTGGGTTTTCGGGTATATTGACCCTGTTGACCACCTATTTCAACTAGGGGGTCAACTCCATGTACCATGAAGATTATGCACCTGATGGTTTTACCAAGTTGAAGACTTGTTGGTTCTACTAGGCAATTTTGGCCTTCAACATGTATTTTTGTAATCATAATTTCCGCTCCCCTGCGTGGGATAATAATGTAATAGGTCTGCATGGATCATAGTTTAGGTCAGTTGCCTAAGACTTTATCATTAGAGGAGTTCCTTTCATCGAGTGTTTTTTTTCCTCAGGCTATTAATTTGGCCTAACCAACCTTATTAATTTCCCTCGAGTTTTTCACTCCCACAATAATTCTCCAAAGTGGTGAAAGACGTTCTAATGGTCGAGCCCTATGGTAGCTAGTGTCTAGGAATATTGTAAATGATCATGTTAAACATCTCTGAGAGTCTTGCGGAATTCCGTCGAGTCTAAGGTTTTTTTTTTTTTTAATTTTTTAAAATTGCGTAGTTAATGGTAATTTTAATTAATTTTTGATAAAAAATGTAAAAACTAGGTCCTTGGGATTTTGATAGGGGTATTTGTGCTCAAAAGAAATGGAATGAGACCCCTTACACCCTTGGACCAAGTTTCAGCTCAGTTGGACAAGTTTTGCTAGGTGTTTGTCCATGAGGAGTCTAAGTCAGTCCAAAACAACAATTTAATTGCTGGAATTGACAAAGTCAAAATGTCAATTTTTTGTAATAATGAAGCAAAAAGGTTTGAGAGAGAGTGGGAAAGGTTTCCTAACCTTTTTCCTAAGTTGGAAAAGTAATTTTCCACTTAAAAGACCCCCCCTTGCTTAGCCAACAACTTAAAGTGGTGTTCCCTAGCTAATTGACATGAGAGAATTAAAAAGTTTAAGTGAAAAAAACCACCTAAACCCTAAATTCTCCCTCCTTGGTGTCTAGCTTAATGTTTGACCATAGGAAAATGTGTTTTCCCCCTTTCCTCACTCAACCCTCAAACCCTAACTTACCAAAACCCTAAAAATGACTTTTCCTTGACTTTGTCTATTTCTCTTGGATGTGTGACACTTGTAACTCATCCAAGAGGGGTAACTCTTGGCTCCCAAGTATAAATAAAAAGTCTCCCCTCCCTCATTTTACATGATCTATTTCAGTGCAAGGTTACTCTACCCATTTCTCTTCTCTCCTCTCCATTTTCTCCCACTCTTCTCTCTCATTCTTCTTGCTCTCTCTTTCTTTTCTCAAGCTTGGGCAAGTATTTGTCCTAGCTTGCTTCTAATACAAGAAATATTTGGAGGATAAATGGTGTGAAGAGTTTTCTTGGTGCCATATTGCTTAATGAGGTGATTTTGTTCGAGTTATTTCTTGCTTTCATTTGTTGTAGATCTAGAGTAGGGATCCCAAGCAAAGTATTTTGTTTGGGTAGATCTTTTGGTAGTATTATCATAAATCTAGTGAGTGTATCTTGTAGATTTAACAACGTATTTTGTTTTATTACATGTATGTGCTTACCCCTTTCTCTTTTCTGTAGCATTTGTTTCAAGAAATTTGCAGGTCATCTAAGGATTTTGAAGTAAGATTTTAGATCGGGGAATCTTCCTCATCATCCACTTAAAACTTATAATATTTTATGCTCTGCTTTTCTGTTCATATTCCTCTATATTTGGGTGGATTTGTGTTCTGAAATAAACCAAAAACGAATATATACTCTGCTGGTTTTGTACTTAAAATTTCTGGTTTCCACTAACATAAATTTTCTGCAGATTTTTTGTCATTTCTGCAGCTTTTCCAGCAAGTTTTACTTGCTGGTTTTTTGTAGGTTTGTGACAGAAACGTGGAGGAACAGTCCATTTGGGGCCATTTAAAGTCTAGTAAACTCCTCCTAAGCAAGGGTATTGAATACCCCCTTCTTCTTCTCCTTTCTCAAGTTGTAAGCAAACCCAAGAGAGTCTCTAGGGCTTGTATTTCTCAAGCAAATTAAAATTTCTGCGTTTTTAATTTCTTGTTTGCCTACACCTAGGAAAGAGTTTGGCCAAACCAACCATCCTATATCGTAAGGCTAGGAATTTAGTTTTATTTTCAGCATTGCTTTTCATTTCTAGTTTGCCCCACTTGTCCTTAAGACAAGGTTGTGTGGCTAGGATTAGTTTCCTTTCAAGTTCTTTTATTCTTTATTGTTTACCTACACCTAGGAAAGAGTTTGGCCAAGCCAACCATCCTATATCGTAAGGCTAGGGGTTAGTTGTGGTTTATTGCTTCTAGTGCTTCTCTTTCATGGTTTAGATCTTAGAAGTTCATTTCATTTCCTTGCTTAAGCCGTGGAGGCATAATAAATTACTTGTGTTCTTTTCAAACAATTCTTTTCATACCAAGTTTTACTTTGATTTCAAGTTCAATCACTTAATATCTTTTAAGTTTAAGCAATTTACTTTACTTTATTTGCAAGCACTTAACCCAACTTAACTCAATAATTCTCAAGATTCAATTTATCTTAGATCCATAGGATTTCAATTTATCTAGTTAATTAGAGCACCTTTAACTGTCCCAACTTTGCCAGCAAAAAAGGGACTTAAGGAAGAAGCAGGGGGTGCTAGATCAGGGATGGTATCACGGCACTAGGTGTCCCCCTTGTGTAGTACTTTTGTTCTCGGATTGACCTGTGGAGGTAGGGTGTGGCTTTGTTTGCCTCACTTCTTGAGCACCCATCAGTCTTTTTGGTATAAGCGGGGAGAGTTCTAGGGAGGTCACATAGTTTTAGGATTCACACTTTAACTTAATCAACTTAATCAATCCTAAAACTTAATCCACCTCAACTTGGTATAATTTCTTAATCTTTTGATGGTTTATGCTCTTTAATCTTGCAAGCATTTCACTTAAGTTAGTTTACATGCAAATTTATTGGAGCACTTGTGGATAATTAACTAGTAGTTGCACATTTCTTGCCCGTGGAGGCTTTTACTTGCTTTATCTTTCACCCCTTGAAGTTGCGCATCTTGTGGAGGCACTTCTTGTTTGGGTTTGTAGTTGTGTAACGTGTTGATACCATTGAAGACAACCCCTTGAAGTTGCGCATCTTGTGGAGGCACTTCATTGTTTGGGTTGTTGGCTTGTTGTGTTGTGGTGATTATCTCTTGAGTATTTTTTCCTTTCCCTGCACAAATCAAGTCAAGTTAGTGTTTGCTTTCCTTTCTTGTTCATAGTTGTATATTGTTGTATCTTTAGTATTCTGTATATTCTTTTGTATAGATAGTTGTATCATTTATTATTCAATTGTTGTGTAAATCAATTCTTTTGTATCTAATTGTAATCTAATTTGTAAAGTCTAATCTCTTTGTAAATTTAGTTGACCCCATTACCCAACCTTAGGCACTAGTCTTAGTTGACTTAGGAAAATGGCTGCTTCTCATTGAAATCTTGCACTTTGCATTGTTTGCCTTTCATATAGGCTATATTCCCCCCAACCTTCTAACAATTAAAATTAACTCCTAGAATTAATCTTTTTAACTCACATAGTAAATGGGGTCTATCCCCCTTGACTTCCCTAGGAGTAAGCCTAGGCGGAAGAATTTCAAGTCGAGGCGACAGTGGGCTTGAACTTAGACATTGTGTCTTCGAGGACACAATAACTGGATTGAGACTTAGTCCACGTTTGCAAATGTGTATAAGGACGACAACAGACCCAAGAAGGGATTGTACCTCATTTCATGGGAAGAAGGGGCTAAAGGCCTAGAGGCTTGTAGCTGGCAAAAGATAAAAGACAAATTTTAATCCTCCAGATGCTCTCCCTAATGGTCTCAAGAGCAATGAAATGCTTCTCCATAAAAATTCAAGGACCTGTAAGATGAAACACATAAATAAATGTCCCGCTTGTTGAGGGAATGCATTGCGGTGCCTTTTACTTTCCTTGCACATGGCACGCAATGTGTTCTAGCCTCAAGTGGTGTTGGCCCTTGGTTATGGAAGGAAGCGAAGATTACGGAAGAAAAGGCNTGGGTTAAGTTTCCTAAGTCTACTTATGTCTCCAAAATCACCACAAAGTGATTTAATACTCACTTTTGCCAAAAGTGACCAAAATGCAGTTTAACCAAAGTCAAAGTGAAAATAGACAAAAGTACAAGGTACAAAGTGTCTAATCCTTCCCACATGTGCTAAGGAGGACAAAAGCACATGGGGAACACCTCCCAAGGTACAAATCTCAACAGGTTCATGGAACAAGAAAAGATGCGAACCTCTCGGTACCTAAATCTGTGGAGCCCCTCCCACTACACTGTCCCTCTAGGGTAGATGTCGCTGAACATCTAAATGAAAGTTCAGCCTTCTTTGCGGCTGCTTCATCTATCCTTTTATCTTTTGCTTCAAGTGAATCAAATCCAATTCTCATAATCTATGAGTTAGTATTAGGACAAACGCCGACATCATGCTCGGGGATTTTAGCTAAATGATATTTCAACCTGCAAATCCCTCCTGACATTTTCTTCCCACAGAATTTGCAATTCAATCGTTGCTGGTTTGTCCCATCTTCATGGATCCCATACACCCAAAATGGATCCACAGGGTTCGGCATGTTTTTTGATGAAATTGACACCTTCAAAATTCAATCCTAAGGCACAAAAAACAAGAAAATGATATTAAACCCCACTAGAAAAAAAATAACAGCACAGTAGTAAAAAAAATCAGACCTCTAGATTAGATTATTCACAATGAAAATGACAATAAGAGGGTGGAGAAAAATTTAACATCAAGGCTCAAGTTTGCTGTCCCATAAAAAAAAAACATTACATTGTTTTATGGGCATGAAAATCATGGCAAAATGACAAGAAAAAACAAAAACTTAGGCAAGCAAACTTGCAAAAATCTATGGAAAAAAAACATTAACATGGAGGGATTTAGATACATACCTACGAATAGAAGATTCAACACCGGTTGGCAAATGGAATTGAACCCTTGCTCCACTTAAAAATCCTTGATGGTGATGATGACGGTTGTTTAGTTGCCTCCACAATGATTGAGGAAGACCACAAACCCTTCTCCTTCCTTCTCCAACATCAAACAAGTGAAATGACCAAAAGAAAAAGACCAAATCATCTTTATCCCCGTGGGCTGGGCGTGGCACACGATTTTTTGGGTCAACCCGCGAATTTTACCAAAAAATCGGTGATTATTAACTTGAAGAAATGAACAATATTGTAGGAAATGAAATAAGAAAGAAATCAAAGCATTGAATCTTTAAAATATATATATTTTCATTAAAATTTAAATATTTTATGTACATTTTAGTAAACCGAGTCATTATATTCAAACCGGTCCAAGTCATGGCAGAGTCCAACTTGAGTCCAAGTTGAATCCAAGTGACCCTCGGCTGAGGCCGAGTTTTAAAACATTGGTTTATAGTACCATTAAATAGTATTGTAGTGCAGTTGAATGAAATAAAAATGGCTCAGCTCAAAGCTTTTGGTTGCTCACATGGGTCCAATGACTGTCAAAAGTAATTAGAAGAGGAGTTTCCTCTCTTGGCCGAAAGTCGTAGGTATGTTTCAAGATTTAACGTTGGATCTTTGTTATTCTTGTTTGCTGAAGCCTTCTCAGTTGTCCATTATAACAGTAACGGAGTAAATGCCATTTGTTTATGTCTGGTTGGTAAGGGATATAATCGAGCTTCTACAGATTTGTCTCTGAAAAGTAGTAGTATATATCTCTCCAAGATCAGAGGCAAGTGGGCCGCAACGGCCTATGGATGATATTCCGATCTAATTCTTTTTTGTGTCAGTTCTTGCAAAATAATGTTTCATGCATTATGTGCCCCTTATTTGATTGTTTAATGAAACAGTATTTGTCTGCTAGATGTTCATGTTTGCAATCCAGTGCAATTTCCAAATAATAAGTTCTTGATTCTCATGGCTGCTGTTGTTTATGTTCAAAGATTAAACTGCAGTTTAATTGCAAAGTCAATTCAATTCATTAAACAGCCCCTTTTTAGACATCTTGACCAGTATAATTGCAAAATAAGTTCTCTGTTTTTCTGATGGCATGTTTAAAGCATTTGTGATATTTTCCTCTTATGTGGAATTTTTTAGATGGTTTTAAATGTTTGATTCTTGACAGTGATATTGCAATTTGTTAAGATCATTCTCTCTGAATAGTTTGATGACTGATTGCTTTGCACTATAGAGTTGAATTCATTACAGCATTATAGTATTTGAATTGTTTTTTTGATGAGTCATTATATTTTGATGTATGTGATTGTTGGCAGGTTGTTCCATTGCTAATGAAGGCAATAGGATGGCAAGGAGGGAGCGTACTGGCACTTGAGACACTTAAACGTGTAGTTGTTGCTGGCAATCGAGCTAGAGATGCCCTTGTGGCTCAAGGACTAAAGTGAGTATGTTATGCATATTTACAGTAACTATGATATTTTTGTGAAAGTGTTTTCTTCATGGTTTAGATTTAGAGCACCATTATAGATGCATCTGCTTCCGAAAAGGATTTTTTTGTTCCAAAGTGAACTCTAGAAATAACTTTTTCCTTATCTGGGTGATATTGAGATCATTCAGTGAATTCAATGGTGGATAAAAGTCTTTCTTTTGACATTGTCATCAAAGTCCCTTATAGCCTCTTCTATATCTTTTAGGTTTTTGTTGAGTTTTAAGTTTTGCTTGAATAGAGTACTGTATTCTGTCAGAAGGTAGCTCTGTACATTGCAATCTCCAAATTCATTGTTGGTATGCGTTTCTTCTGAACTGGATAAGCTTATTCTCTTTAGGACAGTCATCAAGTAAGACTGAATTTGTATCTTGACTATCTCCTACTTTCTGTTCACTGCATTCTTTATCATAAATTGAGATTGGTCCGTATTTTGTGAAATATCCCTGATCCGGCTGATCAAGATATTTGCTACGATCCTACTGTTCCTACGTGCAGATCTGATACTCTGGGGGTTTCTGGATGCGTTTTAGGGTTTGATGTAGATGATCTTTGTTTATAGTGTTTGCATGTCAGTTATTATGGTTGCATGTAGGTTATTATAATTGCATGTAGCATAACAAAGGTTT